>CAUYQU010004283.1:0-21498 GCA_963574635.1 Cheracebus regulus
CTGTTTCTTAGTTTTCCTTTGGCGGATGCCCCTTCCCCACAGAGCCGGACCTTCCTGGGTTCGCTGTGCTTGCTGTGAAACTCTCAGTCCTCAGCACTTCCAATTGCTGTTTTCCTTGTGGGGATGGGACCAGCCGAGCCCGTCCGTCCCGTATACTCTGCACCGGGAAGCACCGCGCTGGGGCACCGGCAAAACAGCCGCGCCGGCCAAAAGAATCGCGCTGGCGACCCATGTGTCTCCTCTGCCGGGAATCTCCCAGTCTGTGGACAACAAAAATTCGTCGGAAAGTGCGGCGTCCACTCGTTCTCTGCGCTTTCACTGGGAGCTACATTCCTGAGCTGTTGCTCATCGGCCATCTTGGATCTCTCTCTAACATATTTCTTAAATAAATAAAAGTACTCTTAACTTTTGGGAAGCATATTCTGGAGAAAACATGTATTGAATGATAGCACTTTGGAAACTAACTTTTCATTCCTAAATGTACTTGAAAGAATACAGCAAATGGCTAAAAGCAATCCTCCATAATGTTATCATGTTTAGTACTTTTTACTGAGAAATACAAAGTTCTACAATAATCAAAATGAGTCAATCTATCACAGTGGTATATACAGTCACTTAGCTTTAGCTCTGAAAAATATTTTCAGATTATGTAGATGTTTTATCTCTCAGATAACCTTCAACATAAAAAAGGCATTTTCCTGCTATTTTCGCAAAGGGCCAACAATTAAAGTAATTTGTGGTACTGATTAAAGAAAATTAATTTGCCACCTAGAACAACTTACAGCTATGAAATTCAATTTAGAAACAGAGCTGCAATCACTCTAATCCACCAAAACAATCAAGAGTTACTATCTCTTTCAGAGTACTGAAGCAAGTCTACTTTCATTCTATTTTTACTCCTAAAGTGTGCAATGCTAGTAGGCAAAAGGTCTGTTCCTCAAAACTGAACTGATTCTGGTCTTGCTTTGGTTTCTTCTGGTCTGCTGTAGTAGAAAGCAGTAGCTACAGTGTCTGACATGAACATGATACTTGTGCTTACTATGTATATTCCCTTAGCTCTAGAAAACTGATATGGCATTAAGCTTCTTGAGTTAACCCTTAAGTCACTCACTATATGGCTATTCTCATCCAGGTCCGTAGAAGGAAATCTCCCACCATGGTTACTCCCATTTTGAATCCTCAACTTGTTCCCCACCTCCAAGTTTTACAAGGTTGTTAGAGAAAAAAAAATCTTACTTGCATCCAATTATGGAAGTTCTTCCTACCTATATACCATTACTCCTAGGAGGTACAAGCAAGATCTCTTCTTGATTTCTTGGCTGCCTTTTACTGATGTAATCATAGCATGAAGCTTTGAAATGTGAGATCCTGAGACCGGTCGCTCCTTTCAAAGTGTCTATCATTACTCCTTAGTGAGTCAGCTTCTGGACTGCTGCCAGTGTGCTCTTTGTTGGCTTTATCATGAAACCGAATTCCTGTAGAGCTGGAATGGTGGCCAAAACACTGCATTTCAAAAGACTCCCTCAAAGTGTGTATCAAAAAAAAGATACAGATACATATCCAAGCAAGCCACTCACTTGTTTTAGTAAGAGAGGGAATGAATAACTCAAAGGAGGTTAAGTAGTTAATCATTTTAAAAGACTCTCTTAATGCAAGTATCCAAAAATATCCTGTAAAATCACCTGATAATTTTCTTTGAGTAGATTTTATGCAAATGGATACTTTCAAAATTTTTTATGCCCTTGAGGAAAGAAAACTCAACTTTTCTGTCTCAGGTAAGAACTTGAAGTAAAAGCTTGAGATACTCGAGGATTCTCTGAAGGTCCATCAACTATCACTGAAGGGGGAAAACATCTACTCTTTAGTAAGTACCTTTAGTAATGAGTTTTACAGAAACCCATCAATAAAAAAATTTATCATTTTTAAGGGTTGTTTTTTTGTGACCAAGCCTCGCTCTGCAAGCCAGGCTGGAGTGCAGTGGCGTGATTTCAGCTCACTGCAACCTCTGCTTCCTGGGTTTAAGCAATTCTCCTGCCTCAGCCCCCCAAGTACTGGGATTACAGGCGCATGCCACCATGCCCGGCTAATTTTTATTAATTATTTTTAATTAATTTAAAAAAATTTTTTTTATTATTTTTAATTTTTAAAAATTTTTGTATTTTTAGTAGAGATAAGGTTTCACCATGTTGGCCAGGCTGGTCTTGAACTCCTGGACTCAAGTGATCCACCCACCTCTATCTCTCAAAGTGCTGGGATTACAGGTATGAGCCACCACACTGGCCAAATTCTTAATTTTTATAAGGTGAAACAATGTTGAGAATGGGGAAATGGGGAGTGGATGTAGGGCAACTCCAGCTCCTAGCACTGAATATAATAATGGAGGGTAATAATGTTTTCAGGGTATAAAAAGTGAGACAGGCCAGGCATGGTGGCTAACGCCTGTAATCCCAGCACTTCAGGAGGCTGAGGCAGATGGATCACTTGAGGTCAGGAGTTCAAGACCAGCTTGGTAAATGTGGTGAAACCCCATCTCTACCAAAAATACAAAAGTTAGCTGGGCATGGTGGCAGGCACCTGTAATCCCAGCTACTAGGGAGGCTGAGGCAGGAGAATTGCTTGAACCCAGGAGGCAGAGGTTGCAGTGAGCCAAGATTGCATCACTGCACTCCAGCCTGGGCAACAAAAACTCTGTCTCAAAATAAATAAATAATAAATAAAAGTGAGACAAATATATTCATGTATGGTACTGGTCTCTAGAAGACACCACAGTTTTTCCTATAAACTTTAAAAATAAATTTGGCACAGTGGTACGCAATCGTACCTAGTCCCAGCTACCTGCGAGGCTGAGATGGGAAAATTGCTTGATCCAAGGAATTAACGGCCAGCCTCCAAAACACAGTGAGAACCCCATCTCAAAAACAAAACAATAAAATATCTTCCTGAGCAAATGTTCCAGATGAATCTAGACTTTCAGATGCTCAGAACTTGCTTGACATTTGTCAGTAAAAGGATATGTAATGACTTTGAAAAAAGCTAATACATAACAGCTAACATATAACAGGTTAACAGGTTTAAGAAACTTGCCATAATTTAAAGTATGTTTTTGCAAGTGTTTAGTGAACAAATTTAAAATATGCACCAAAACCCTTAAAACTGTTTTAATATACAAAAGGGAGAAAGCTGTAAAGATACAATAGAAGATGCAGTTCAAAAACACTGAATACATGAAATACATAAAGCTATTAAAGACGAGATAGTCCCCAATAAGTAAAACAACTTCATTTAATTTAGAATGCTTGAAAGAACATTACCTTATACCAAGGAAATACCTTAACCAAAGGAAAGGACTCAAGCACCAAATGATATAACCCTGTAACTTATACTTCTGAATTCCCTAGCCCTTAAGACTTACACACATGGTAAAAGGGCTCAACTATGAAATTTTATCAACTATGAAATTTTCATAGTATCAACTACTATGTATCAACTATGATACAAGTATTAACTGAAATTTCAAGGAGAGGGGCCACTGTTTTATCTACACAGTTGTCCTTTGAACAACAGGGGTTTGAACTGCATAGGTCCACTCGTGCGGATTTCTTTTAACTAAATGTGGATGGAAAAAGTATTCTGAAGATGCGAAACCCACATATACAGCAGGCCAAGAGCTGGCTTTTCACATAGGCAGGTTCCACAGGGGCAACTGGGGGACTTAAGTATGCTCAAATTTTGGTATACAGGGGTCCTGAAACCCATCCCCCAAATATACCAAGGATTTACTGTACTAGGATATATGCTGATTTTCTGTATTAGTCTCTGTATAATCACTAAAAATGAAAAATGTAAAGCTTCTTACTCCATTCTGATGTAACAATAGCTCTGGGAACCATAAGAGAGGACAGCACACTGGTATGTTTAAATCTTGTTAGAATGTAAATTTCCACATGCCATCTGTGATGATTGATTAAAAAGTTTTCCTCCAACACCAGTCCTACTCAACCCTGTCCTAAAGCTCCAACTGCCTAACATACTTGTAAGTTAATTGTCTAACTGTTTCCTTGTTTAGAACCAAGACACACACACACACATACCCCTCTCAACACTGTCCAACTTCCTGCTAAAAACAACTCCCCTTGCTACTTATTTTATCATCTTTGAATATTTTGGCTTCTTACATTGTCTTTCAACTCTTAACACAGATCCTCAGGGCAAAGAGGATGTGTAACTGTTGTGTTGTTATCACTGTAATAACAGTGGCAACAACCACAGTTAGCAAAAATTGAGCGCTTACTATTGGTTATCTAACATTATAAGCACTTGCTGAATTCTCACAAGAGCCCTAAGAGGTATTACTGTTATCCCCATTTCCCAAGATCACAGAGAGGTAAGTGGCAGAACTACAGTTCAAACCCAAGCCTGGGCTCTTATTCACCATAGTTAACTGCAGTAGTGGAAACAGCATCCAACATGATGTCTGGACTCAAGTACTATTCCAGCTACTCACTAGCAGTGCAACCTCAGATAAGTCCTGACAGCTATGAAATACAATTTACTTATTTGTAAAGTAGGAGTAACAATATAGCCTGCCATGCCTACTTCACAAGGTAGCAATGAAGATTAAGTGTGCAACTGATAAAGCTAATTAAAATTCTATTTGTATTACTAATCCCACAGTTGCTACCTCCATACTCCCATGGTGTTAATTTTGGCAGCCGTATCCTGGAATTCTAGACTTGGATCACCAACACTGCTGTTATGGTTAAAGGAAAAGAGCTATATAGGTCTTGTCCATATCAGGCAGCCACATACAGAAGACCAACTTGTTAACCTGCAATCCCCATTACTGGCAAGATGGGCAGGTATTTCCAGGCAGGTATTTAAATGTGAAATAGCCAAAAATAATGATAGCCTACAAATGAGATACCTGTTCATCAAATGACCGTATTTCAAGTGTAATATCCCTTGGTACCAAACACAATATTCAGTTTTCTGAATATTCAACCTCAGAAGAAATATGTATTAATGAGAAAAGCTCTGTAGTTCTAGTACCTCTGTACACCCAGCACCTCAATCATATAATACACTTAAACTGAGGGCTTAAACTAAGATTCCAGACTACACAAAAGAAATAGCTGGGCAAGGTGGCTCACGCCTTTAATCCCAGCACATTGGGAGACTGAGGCAGGCGGATCTCTTGAGCCCAAGAGTTCAAGACCAGCCTGGGCAACATGACAAAACCCCATCTCTACAAAAAAAAAAAAAAAAAAAAAAGTTAGCCAGGCAAGGTGGCACGTTCCTATAGTGTCCCAGATACCCAGGAGACTAAGTTGGGAGGATTACCTGAGCCCAGGAGGTTGAGGATGCAGTGAGCCATGATTTGCACCACTGCACTCCAGCCTGGGTGACCGAGTAAGACCCTGTCTCAAAAAAACGAAAGGGAAGGAAGGAAGGAAGGAAGGAAGGAAGGAAGGAAGGAAGGAAGGAGGGAGGGAGGGAGGGAGGGAGGGAGGGAGGGAGGGAGGGAGGAGGGAGGGAGGGAGGGAGGGAGGGAGGGAAGGAAGGAAGGAAGGAAGGAAGGAAGGAAGGAAGGAAGGAAGGAAGGAAGAAAATCAAAAACACTATTCTCTGAAATGTCAAACCACCTATGGCCTCTGTAGTCCTCAGGGTTAGAACTGGAACCTCAAAAAATCAACTTGCAAAAATTGTCTGCAATCTTTCTTTTCTTTTGAGATGAAGTTTCACTCTGTCACCCAGACTGGAGTGCACTGGCACAATCTCAGCTCACTACAGCCTCCACCTCCTGAGTTCAAGTAATTCTCATGCCTCAGCTTCCAAGTAGCTAGGATTACAGGCACATGACATCACACCCAGATAATTTTTGTGTTTTTAGTAGAGACAGGTTTTCACCATGTTGCCCAGGCTGGCCTCAAACTCCTGACCTCAAGTCATCTGCCCTCCTCAGTCTCCCAAAGTGCTGAGATTACAGGCATGAGCCACCTCGTCCAGCCTGCAATCTCTTTTCTAAGATAGAAAAGTCTCATCTATTTCTCTTGGCCTCATATTGCTACAAAAAGAAAGCTTACTACCACAACAAAGAAGATAATTTATTCAAGTAGCTAATCAACCTAAGTTTTATGTCTTGTTCACATGAAACTCTGTTTATCAATATTAATACCTCCAGCCATCTTGGGGGAGGGGAGAGGTGAAAAAAAAAGGAACTCTGTAATGCTAAAATTTTTTCCTAATATGTTTTACTTAGGAAATTTCATAACCAATTTCATAACCATTCTACTACTTGGAGGAACAAAAAAAGTCAATGATTCACAATTTAAAAGCTACTAAAAACATAAAATATAAAATTATGCACTAAGGAGTTTTACATATAAATTTACCCATTAAATAAGTATGTATGCATACTTCTTCTTTATTTATTTTTTTTTTTGAGACGGAGTTTTGCTCTTGTTACCCAGTCTGGAGTGCAATGGCGCGATCTCGGCTCACTGCAACCTCCACCTCCTGGGTTCAAGCAATTCTCCTGCCTTGGCCTCCCAAGTAGCTGGGACTACAGGTGTGCACCACCATGCCCAGCTAATTTTTTGTATTTTTAGTACAGACGGGGTTTCACCATGTTGACCAGGATGGTCTCGATCTCTTGCCCTCGTGATCCACCCGCCTTGGCCTCCAAAAGTACTTCTTTAATTTAAAAAAATTCTAATGACTTACAGTTTATACTACAGGATTATTTATATAAACAGTATTTATTTATACATGAGAATGATTAGTCTCATTCCAGAGTAGGCTTTTCTGGGGATGAAGTTTAGTAAGCAATTTACAACATTCTGTGAAAATCACCAGCTTTTTCAGGTTCTGTAGTAAAGTTATAAAACTTCTAGGCACCCTATTTTTTTTAAACCATATAAAAAATACATGGGCACGGATGTATGTATGTACATATGAATGCTTTTATGGCAGTTTTATTTATAATTACTAAAAACTGGAAACAACCAAATGAACTGGGGAATGAATACAGAAACTGCTGTACATCCATACACTGGAATACCACTAAGCAACAAAAATTAATTACTGAAACATAAAAACATGGGTGAATCTCAAAATACATTAGGTTAAATAACAGACATCAGTCTCAATAGGCCACATACTGAGCCAAGCAAGAAGATCCCTTGAGATGAGGAGCTTGAGGCCAGCATAGGCAATAAAACAAGACCTCTCATTTCTATTAAACAAAAATTAAAACAAAAAGGCTAAAATCTACATGATTTCATTTACATGGAATTCTGGAAAAAAAAAAAAAAAAAAAAGACAAAAAAAAAAACAGAAACTACAGATCAGTTGTTGCCAGAGACTAAAGGTGAAGAAAGGGGCTGACTACAGAAAGGGTCATGAGGAAATTATTTTTGAGGAACTACTCTACATCTTGATCATCATGGTGGTTGCACAACTAGAAGTGTTTCCCAACCTCACAGAAACATACTCAAATATACCTTAACAAAAATAATTTTCAACCATACATGATAGAATCTTTATTGTTCTAATACCAAGACCAAATAGATGCTGCTTAAACCACTGAAGCCTTGGTCTGATCTGCCTCCAAGTTTGAAAACTCCCTTCCATTAACATTTTGCATAAAAATTAAATAGTATTTTTAAATTAATCATAAAATCCTTTAAGATTAAAATACACGTATATTTTTAAAGAAAAATACCTAGTGCTTGCATCCAAGTCATTTTTGGAGAAAATAACCTTTGTTAAGAAGGGAATAAAATCCAAGTAATAAATACTGACAGGAATCTTTTCCAGAATCATGATGGTCAAAACAAATGAGACTCTTCTCCTAATTTTGGTTCAAAATACCAAAATTTTTACTGCAAAAACTCTCTAACAGATTATTATAAAATCTTAACAGTTGCCTAAAAGTCTTTAAGTGCTTTCACTTAACTAGGCAGTATAAACAAAAAAGGGCACAAGCTTAGGCCAGACACAATGGCTCACACCTGTAATCCCAGCATTTCTAGAGGCCAAGGCAGGCAAATCACTTGAGCCCAGCAGTTTGAGGCAACAACTGCCCAGCAGTCTGGGCAATGTGGCAAAACTCCATCTCTTCAAAATACACAAAAAAATTAGCAGGGTGTGGTGGCACACATGTGGAGTACCAGCTACTTGGGGGAATGAAGCAGGAGGATGGTTTGAGCCTTGAAAGCAGAGGCTGCAGTGAGCCAAGATCACGCCACTCACTCTAGCCTGGGTGAGACCAGAGCAAGACCCTTTCTCAAAAAAAACTTTTTTTAAAGCACAGGCTCAAGATCTCAACCCACCTAGGCAAGTTATTTAACCTAATTTTGCCTCAATTGTCTCATCAGTAAAATTGGAATAATTCCACCACCCTCTGGGAATAGTCCTAGACTATCAAATGAGTTAATACATGTATTATAATAAATCACAGGGTGATAACTGGCATAGTTAATTAAGCCTCAGTATTAGCCTAATATAAAAAAATGGTATCAATAATCACCAGCTAAGTAGCCTTTGTATACCACAATTCTGCTCTGTAAGGTAAATGGCCTAAATTTAATGGTCTAAATAAAGAGCTATGTAGTAATACTATTCTATATTCCTATTATTTTACCTGAATTGCACCTACCTAGTTCAGTTTGCAAAAGAAAGGTTAAGTATTATACCTCTTACATAAAAAAAAAAATGTGAGGTCTAAATAAGTTAAATGACTTATCCAAAGAAACAGTAATGTGAAGGCAGAACCAAGATGAGGATTTGGTATTCTGAGATTCCTTAAAATTTTGTCCTCTCCAAAACTTTTAGCCCTCCACCAACTCCTTCCCTCCTAACAAAGATACGTATAATGCACCCAAAAAAACTCCAATTTAATAATTTTAAAATTTCATTAAGCTATACATTTGATTTGTGCACTCTTCTGTATGTTTGTTTTATATCATAATAGAAAGGCTAAATGGCTTATCATAAGTGTATTCATATATTAAGTGGTGAAAAGTTAACATCAAAAGCTAAAAGGAGACAAACTCAGCAGATTATGTTCTTTAAAATTCTGTGAGAGGCAAAAGTTTTTAACTGAGGTATAACATACATACAAAGAAGTGCACACTTCCTAAGTCTACTACTCAGTGAGTCTCATAAACAGAACACGACCATAAAATCACGACCCAGATCAAGACACAGAACATTACCAGCACACCTACAATCTCCCTTGTCCTCATCACCAAAGATAACCATTATTCTGATTTCTATTCCCATCTGTTAGTTTTGTCTTTTTTTTAAGCTTTACAGAAATGGAGTGCTCACTTCAGCAGCAAATATACTAAAACTGGAACAACACAAGAAGAGTACCATGGTCCCTGCACAAGGATGACATGCAAATGGGTGAGGCTTTCCATCTTTTTTTATTATTACAGTAGTCTGTATTATTTAATATCCAAAAAAATGATCAATATGAAAAATGGGATGAACTAATCAATAATGTGATTGAAGACAATAGCATTATTTGCCTGGGAAACTAAAGACAAAACAACAGGAAAATTATTAAACTGTTGAAGGAGTCAATTTGCTACTTATGGAATAAACATATACTATAATTGCAATGACATAATACTATATACTATAGAATTAAAATAACATTTCTGGCTGGGCACGGTGGCTCACACCTGTAATCCTAGCTCTCTGGGAGGCCAAAGTGGGGGGATCACTTGAGCTCAGGAGTTCAAGACCAGTGAGGGCAACATGGTGAAATTTCCAAAGAATAGGACTACCTCCACATGTAGCATCTACATGTGGACAAGTGAGTGTTTCTTGATTAAATAACTTAAGTGTCATCTCCATGAATGTATGTATACAACTTTGTTGGACTGAAGGCTCCTCATCTCAACCCCACTGGAGATAAATGCTATAGAAGTAATTCAAGAAAGTCTCATCCAAATTAACTCACGTAAAACAAAAACAAAACAAGAAAAATTTGCCACATCAAGGAAATGTTATAAAGTGTGTAACTATTGTCTTTATCAGTGACTCGCTTATAAAGTGGATCTGAACTATAAATTACTACTACTTTTTATTTTTTTATTTTTTTTTATTTTTTAAGACGGGGTTTCACCATGTTGGTCAGGCTGGTCTTGAACTCCCGACCTCAGGTGATCCGCCCACCTCAACCTCCCAGAGTGCTGGGATTATAGGCATAAGCCACCGCGCCCGGCCTACTTACTTTCATTTTTTAAAAAAATGATGTGAGATATTTTTGTAAATTTTCTTTACCCAAAGGTTCACTGCAGCCGCAACAAAATCACGTCCTTTGCAGCAACATGCATGCAGCTGGAGATCAGCATCCTAAGCTAATCATTGGGTAAACATGGACGTAAACATGGGAACAGTAGATAACAGGGAACTAACAGAGGAAAGGATGAGAAGAAGTGAGGGTTCAAAACTACCTACTGGGTGCTGGGTACAGTGGCTCATACCTGTAATCCCAGCTATTTGGGAGGCTGAGGCTTAAGAATCACTTGCACCTGGGAGGCAGAGGTTGCAGTGAGCCAAGACTGTGCCACTGCACTTCAGCCTGGGTGACAGAGCAAGACTCTATTTCAAAAATATTAATATTAATAATATGCATAGATCAACATAAATAAATGTCATTTTTCAAATTATAGAATGTATATCATACACATTCTAAAATATATATATTTGAAACACAATAATACTACACGTTAAATATACAGAGATATTTCTAGGAAGAATACAATGCATGGGCTAGAAAAATAAATAACTTCTGCATAATAGGATCTAAGAGGATGACAAAGGGACTCCAACTGTATACATATTTTAATTTTTTTTGGAGGGGGGGACAGAATTTCGCTCTTGTTGCCCGGGCTGGAATAAAATGGCATGATTTTGGCTCACCGCAACCTTCGCCTCCTGGGTTCAAGAGATTCTGCTGCCTCAGCCTCCCAAATAGCTGGGATCACAGGCATGCACCACCAGGCTGGGCTAATTTTGTATTTTTAGTAAAGATGGGGTTTCTCTATGTTGGTCGGACTGGTCTCGAACTCCCAACCTCAGGTGATCTGCCCGCCTCAGCCTCTCAAAGTACTGGGTTTACAGGTGTGAGCCACCACGTCTGGTTGCATATTTTAATTTTTAAAAACAAACATAGGCCGGGTGCAGTAGCTCACCCCTGTAATCCCAGCACTTTGTGGGGCCAAGATAGGCAGATCACTTGAGATCAGTTCAAGACCAGCCTGGCCAACATGGTGAAACCCCATCCCTACTAAAAATACAAAACTTACCCGGGCATGGTAATAAACTCCTGTAATCCCAGCTACTCAAAAGGCTGAGGCATGAGAATCATTTGACCCTAGGAAGCAGAGGTTGTAGTGAGCAGAGCTCGCACCACTGCAAACCAGTCTAGACGACAGAGTGAAACTCCACCTCAAAAATAAACAAATAAATAAAAACATATATAAAAACACCCTTGAAGCAAATCTAAAAAGATGTCAGCATCTATTAAATCTACTAAATGGGCTGGGCGCGGTGGCTCATGCCTGTAATCCCAGCACTTTGGGAGGTCGAGGTGGGCAGATCACAAGGTCAAGAGATCAAAACCATCCTGGCCAACAAGGTTAAACCCCGTCTCTACTAAAAATACAAAAATTAGCTGGGTGTGGTGACACGCACCTGTAGTCCCAGGTACTCAGGAGGATGAGGCAGGAGAATCCCTTGGACCTAAGAGGCAGAGGTTGCAGTGAGCTGAGATCACAGCACTGCACTCCAGCCTGGCGACACAGCGAGACTCTGACTCAAAAAAAAAAAGATCTTCTGAATTAGTACATGGTGTTTGTTAAATTATTCTCCATATTTTTCTAAATTTTTAAAATATTTAAATTTTACTTTTAAAAAAAATAAGCCAAGGTTGTAGAATTCAGAGACAGACAGGCTTTGTAGATTCTATATAGGATTTACGTGTGTGTGCGCACGCACACATGCGCGTGACAAGCCTGTTACTCTGGTCTATAAAATTTCTAACTAAAAAAAAAAAAAATTACATTATTAGGTTGGTGCAAATAACTGCGGCTTTTGCATTGTTAAAATTTGCCATTTGATACTGGAATACATTCTTAAATGTGGTTATGTTATAAATCATTTTAATGCACATTTCTCACCTTTTTTGCTAATAATGTATTTTTTGCTATTTTATATTTATTTTAAACTATGGAAATTATGTTAGATAAAAAGCAAATTTGAGTGATTTTCTTGAGTTCAAAATGGGTCATAAAACAGTGTAGACAACTCACAACATCAACTACACATCTGGCCCAGGAACTGCTAACAAAGGTACAGTGCAGTGGTGGCTCAAGAAGTGTTACAAAGGAGACAAGAGCCTTGAAGATGAGGAGTGTAATGGCTGGCTGGAAGTTGTTGACAATGACCAACTGAGAGCAATTATCAAAGCTGATCCTCTTACAACTACACAAGAAATTGCTGAAGAACTCAATATCGACCATTCTACGCTTGTTCGGCAACTGAAGCAAATCAGAAAAGTAAAAAAGCTTTTTTTTTTTTCTTTTTTGAGATGGGAGTCTCACTCTATTGCCTAGGATGGAGTGCAGTGGCACAATATGGGCTCACTGCAACCTCCACTTTCTGAGTTCAAGAGATTCTCGTGCCTCAGCCTCCCTAGTTGCTGGGATTACAGGTGCACGCCACCATGCCCGGCTAGTTTTTATTTTTAGTAAAGATGTAGTTTCACCATGTTGGCCCAGCTGGTCTTGAACTCCTGGCCTCAAGTGATCTACCCACATCAGCCTCCCCAAAGTGCTGGGATTACAGGCGTAAGCCACCACACCTGGCCAAAAGGTGAAAAACCTTGATAAGTGGGTGCCTCATGAGCTGACATAAAATTTAAAGAAAATTGTTGTTCTGAAGTGTTGTCTTCTCACTCTTTGTAACGACAACAAACCATTACTTGATCGGATTGTGATGTGAGACAAAAAGTGGATTTTATACAACAACAGTGAAGATCAGCTCAATGGCTGGACCAAGAAGATGCTCCAAAGCACTTCTCAAAGCCAAACTTGCAACAAAAAGAGGTCATAGTCACTGTTTGGTGGTCTGCTGCCGGTCTGATCCACTACAGCTTTCTGAATCCTGGCAAAACCAATACATCTGAGAAGGATGCTCAGCAAATCGATGAGATGCACCAAAAACTGCAACACCTGCAGCCGGCATTGCTCCACAGAAAGGGCCCAATTCTTCTCCACAACAACACCTGACCCCATACTGCACAACCAACACTTCAAAAGTTGAATGAACTGGGCTACGAAGTTTTGCCTCATCCACCATATTCAACTGATCTCTCGCCAACCGACTAACATTTTTCCAAGCATCTAGAAAAATTTTTGCAGGGAAAATCCTTCCACAACCAGCAGCATGCATAAAATGTTTTCCAAGAGTTCATCGAATTCCAAAGCACAGATTTTTACACTACAGGAATAAACAAACTTATTTCTCATTGGCAAAAATGTGTTGATTGTAATGGTTCCTATTTTGATTAATAAAGATGTGTTTGGGCCTAGTTGAAATAATTTAAAATTTGCAATCCAAAACCACGATTAATTTTGCACCAACCTAACGGTACCTACATTTATTACCTGAACTGCTCCTCAACTTTTTTTTTTTTTTTGAGACGGAGTCTCCCTCGGTCGCCCAGGCTGGAGTGCAGTAGCACAATCTCGGCTCACTGCAACCCCCACCTCCTGGGTTCAAGCAATTCTCCTGCTTCAGCCACCCGAGTAGCTGGGATTACAGATGCTCTCTACCATGCCCAGCTAATTTTTGTATTTTTAGTAGAGACAGGGTTTCACCATGTTGCCAGGCTGGTCTCAAACCCCTGACCTCAACTGCCCACCTTGGCCTCCCAAAGTGCTGAGATTATAGGCGTAAGCTACCACATCCGGCCTAATCTTATTTTTCTTTTTTTTAAAGAGATGGGGTTTCACCATGTTGGCCAGGCTGGTCTCGAACTCCTGACCTTGAGATCTGCCCGTCTCAGCCTCCCAAAGTGCTGGGATTATAGGCGTGAGCCACCATGCCTAGCTATTCTTACTCTTTAAAAAAAGAATAAAGTAAAGCCAGATAATAACAAATGTCTTAACCCAGAAATCTAACCTTTTTGAATGATGTTCTCCATTCACAGAAGCATTTAATGCATTATAAGTGTGCAGTAAACTAACAGCAAAAGCCAACAAGCTCTAATCACTTAAACTCTAGAGGATATATGACATAGCTCTTCCTATAATATCACCAGATGGGTATACAAACTTAGACTGGCTCAACTCCCAGCTGTATATTAACACCAAAACTCCAATGAGTCTATACTGTCATAATAAAAAATCATTTGCCTAAATATATTCCAATCCATATTAGATGTATTAATATAAACCATATCCCATCTGAGTTGCTACAATTCCATTTGATAGTTAAAACACACCACAGCACACACACAGATACAGAACTTGGGAGTTCGAGCTGAGCTCTGTGTTTACAGAGTCCATACAAACTGATTTTTCTAAAGGTGTCTTTCATCATTCTCAATCAGCTTATAAACAGAAAAACTGGACGGCTAAGTCCTATTGTGTTTAATTGTGATCAAATCCCAGAATTTCTTTAGTCATAGTGGAGTTCACAATGATAAAGTTCAAATCAGCTTACCTGCCCCATTCCTCCCATACTACTTCCTACAAGCTGCCACTCCTCTTGAGAGCGGAGCCAGTTAACCAACCACTTTCTCAATGGTGACTGTGACTTAAACCTTCACAAGACATCCAATGAAATATAAAGACTTTAAAATATCAGTTTTCGGGTGAGCATGGTTGCTCACACCTGTAATCCCAGCACTCTAGGAGGTCAAGAGATCACCTTAGGTCAGGAGTTCAAGACCAGCCTGACCAACATGGCAAAAACCCCATCTCTACTAAAAAAAAAAAAAAAAACATAAAAAATTAGCCAGCTGTGGTAGCTTGTGCCTGCAATCCCAGCTACTTGGAAGGCTGAACACGAGAATCACTTGAACCTGGGAGGCAAGGCTGCAATGAACTGAGATCACACCACTGCATTCCAGCCTGGGTCACAGAGTGAGACTCCATCTTAAACAATAAAAAATAAAATAAAATACCAGTTTTTCCTACTTATAAAAGTAATACATACTCATTTTAGAAAAGTGAGAAACTATAAAAGAATTAAGAAGCAAAAAAGTCACATTATCCCACCAAGAGAGAAATTAATCACTACTATTATTTCCATTCCTGGCCATTCAGGGTCTTCTCTGTATATAAAAGTGTATTAGTTCATTTACCAAATAGGATTTTAAGTACTGTAGAACAAGGGCAAAGTAGCCTACTAGTTTTTTGGAAGACTAATTTTCTTCAGTGTAAAGAAGTTACACTTACTGCTAAGTCAACCATATGTACAGGAAACTGAAGAGAATGACAAAGATGAGGGGAATCATACCTGCTCTTTTTCATTCACTCACAGCAAACCATGGAGTCCATGTTTTGGGAACCATTATCTATGCAAAGACCAACTAATGAGTACATTTTCTGTATAAATAGTAGTAGCCCACTAAATAAATATGTATATACAAATATGCATATACGTACATACATACAAATATATATACAAATATACAGTCTTGCCACAGGAGTTATACAAACAGTGAAAGGAATGACATCAAGAGTATTTTTTTCTCATCATTAAAGTATCTTAAGAGAAAGTAAAGGGATGTGTGAAAGGTTGATCTAAAATTCATGACTTCTTCCACAAAAATACTTTCTGTGCACATCAGCTGAAGGAACAATCTATGGAAAAAGTGTTGGTTTTATAATGCTATAACTTATTTACATGTGTAAATAAATATGCAGGAGTTTAAACAGTTAGTCTATAAATATTGATAGCTTACTCTGCACCATGCACTGTATGAAGTGCTAGGGAGTAAGGTAGAGAACAGCCACCAGTCCCTACTTTTGCAGAACCTTCAGTCTACCTCTTTAAATATGATGTCAAACACTAGGCATGTGGCCTCAAGGCTGATTAAATGATGATCTCAAATCCTTGTGATGATCTAAGAAGATACATGTTAAAGTATCTTATAAATCATGTTACCTAAGGTAAAAAGGGATATGTGGCCTTTTGTGCAAAGCACTGTATACAGCAATCATCTTCAAAATAAATTCTCATTTCTTTTAAATGGCAAAAAAAAAAATCATTCAAGTTGCTTAATATAATCTCTTTTCACAGTCTCTAAGATTTTAATATTATCCTTCTCTGCCAGTGACCCATATAAAATAACTGAAATTAATTTCCCCATAATGGGGGAGAAAAGACTCATTTTTTTCTAATACAAAAAGCCTTGTTTCCTAATTTCATAATTTATGGGGGTTGAGAAGCAGGCAGCCACAAATCAAAAGCAACTTGTTTGAATTAAAGAAAAAATTATCTTTCAATCTGAGAATCATCATGGAAAGTTTGTTATAGGCTCAGGTTATTCCAAATAGAGTTAGTGACAGGTTGTGTTACTTTGAGAGCAAAGGAGAGCAAGTAGCAATTATTCATCCCTTCACTCAGTCTCTAAGACCTAACCTCTTTAAAAACAGAGAGATATATATTACTGCCAAACTGCTTTCCAAAAAACACAATTTTTAAAAATATGCTCTACACAATATCAACTATTCATATTGAAAAGAAATAGACTACATTGCTTCTTATCCTATGATTCACCCTATTCAAATTCAGCCACCTCAACAATGCAAAAACTATCAAACTGATGCTTTAAATTTATTTTTGCCCTTATTGCAGATATTGCAAATATGACTCTCAAGAGCATGGAACTTTTTTTTTTTTTTTGAGATGGACTCGAACTCTGTCAACCAGGCTGGAATGCAGTGGCACAATCTCGGCTCACTGCAACCTCCATCTCCCAGGTTCAAGCGATTATCCTGCCTCAGTCTCCCAAGTAGCTGGGAATACAGGTGCATGCCACCATGCCCAGGTAATTTTTTTGTTTTTGTTTTTGTTTTTGTTTTGCTTTTGAGATGGGGGTTTCTCCATGTTGGTCAGGCTGGTCTCAAACTCCCAACCTCAGCTGATCTGCCCACTTCCGCCTCCCAAAATGCTGGGATTACAAGTGTGACCCACCACACCTGGCCAATTTTTTGTATTTTAGTTTCACCATGTTAGCCATGAGAGTCTCAATCTCCTGACCTCATGATCCGCCCACCTCAGCCTCCCAAAGTGCATGAGCCACCACACCCAGCCTAGCATGGGACAGTTTAAAGGCATTCATAATCCAACTAAACTGGGCCATCTGCAAAACTAGTGAAATGTCCAACAACAAGCATCTATAAATGCCTAATATTAAACCTTAAGAGTCTAAAGCAGTAGCATCCAAAGCAAGTATAACATACCTCCAGGAGACCGGGCACGGTAGCTCACAACTGTAATCCCAGCACTTTGGGAGGCCGATGCAGGCAGATCACTTGAGGCCAGGAGTTCCAGACCAGCCTGGCCAATGTGGCAAAATCCCGTATCTACTAAAAAAATACAAAAATTAGCCAGGTATGGTGACACACACCTGTAATCCCAACTACTTGAGTGGCTGAGGCACAAGAATCACATGAACCCAGGAGACAGAGGTTGCAGTGAGCCAAGATTGCACCACTGCACTTCAGCCCAGGTAACAGAGCAAGACTCTTGCCTCAAAAATATATATACATTATACACACACACACACACACACACACACACACACACAGATGCACACACACCTCCAGGAGTACCCAAGATGCCCCAGGGTAAAAAAGGAAAATATCTGAACTTCATTTTTAATTATCATCCTTGTTAATTTTTTGTTTGCATTTTATAAAGTCCACAATAATTAGTTATTATGTTTATTATTTGCAAATTAAATACCTAAGGATTAAGAATTAATGCTCAAAAGGCCGATGCAGTGGCTTATGCCTGTAATCCCAGCACTTTGGGAGGCCAAGGCAGGCAGCTCACAAGGTCAGGAGTCCAACACCAGCCTGGCCAAGATGGTAAAACCCCATCTCTACTAAAAATACAAAAAAATCAGCCAGGCATGGTGGCACGCACCTGTAGTCCCAGCTACTCAGGAGGCTGAAGCAGAAGAATCACCTGAACCCAGGAGGCGGAGGTTGCAGTGAGCCAAGATCGAACCACTGCACTCCAGCCGGGGCAACAAAATGAGACTCCGTTTCAAAAATATATATATATATATTGATGCTCAATTTTTTTCTTTTTCTTTTTTCAAAGCAACAACATGAAGTGGTATCAATTTTTTTCCTAACTTCATTCTTCCTATCCCATCAGTTTTGTTTTGTTTTTTTTTTAAAGAAACAGTGTCTCACTATGTTGCCCAGGCTGGAGTACAGTGGCTATATTCATAAGCACAATCACAGTGAACCGTAGCCTTGAATTCCTGGCCTCAAAAATCCTCCTGCCTCAGCCAACCAAGTAGCTGGGACCATAGGACCATGTACTGAACCTGCCTAATGCTCAAAATTTTTTAGTGATGGGGTAAGCAACCAAAAAGTTTGAAGACCACTGGTCTACACTACTCCCTTGTCACTGAACTTTCATTTTTATCAGCTCCCTCCCAGAGTTAAGCTATGGAGGTAAGTCCTGATGCTGAAAAAGAAACAGAAGAAAAACTGTTTCAAACTATTTTAAACTCCCAACAGCAAGCTAAAGATGAGAAATCTCTAGCAAGAAATATATGGAATTGAATACTAATATGCTATTGATGGGAATTTCAGACAGACATTCTATCTAAAACACATCTTGAATATATCCAAATTTAAAACACATATACCCTCTGACCCAATAAGCCCACTTTTTTTTTTCTTTTGAGACTGAGTCTCACTCTGTTGCCCAGGCTGGAGTGCAGTGGCTTGATCTCAGCTCACTGCAACTTCCGTCTCCCAGGCTCAAGTGATTCTCCCTACCTCAGTCTTCCAAGTAGCTGGAATTACAGACCCCCACCACCACACCCAACTAATTTTTATATTTTTAGTAGAGATGGGGTTTTGCCACGTTAGCCAGGCTGGTCTTGAACTCCTGACCTCAGGTGATCCGCCCACCTTGGCCTCCAAAGTGCTGGAAGTATAGGCATGAGCCACCATGCCCAGTTAATAAACCTACTTTTAAGAATTTATCCTGGGCTAGGTGCGGTGGCTTCATGCCTGTAATCCCAGCACTTCGGGAGGCCAAGGTCAAGAGACTGAGACCATCCTGGTCAACATGACGAAACCCTGTTTCTACTAAAAATACAAAAAAAAATTAGCCAGGTGTGGTGGCTTGCGCCTGTAGTCCCAGGTACTTAGGAAGCTGAGGCAGGAGAATTACTTGAACCCGGGAGGCAGAGGCTGCAGGGAGCCAAAATCATGCCACTGTACTCCGGCCTGGGCAACAGAGCAAGACTCTGTTTCAAAAAAAAAAAAAAGTTCTGTAGCTTTCATAATCAGATATAATTTCATTTTGAAATTTAAAATGAGATTAAGTTAAAATTCCAAATTATTGTCCTATATCACTTCTAAAACTTGTTATAAACACTCTGTCTTCCCGTGTCATTTGTAGAATCAATCTAAATACTTAATATTTGGTTTATCTCATGTAAAAATGATAGGCATCGAATAAATAACAACCCTATTTCAAGTTAACCATCTTGTCTTTACACCAATTCTTGCCAGTTACGTCATGATTTATCAATATACTTATAATTTCCTTATACTTTTCCAGATTATAAATCTATGAATAATTCTGAAAACAAAATAAGTTTCTATTCCTCTTCTGCAACTAAGTTACAAAAGTAATAACTACTGAAGAAATTAGATTTAGACCCCAGATAAATGAAATCAGAAAAGCTTGCTACCATCTGTCATAACATAATCATTCTGAACCTCTGAGTTATCAGCATCAAAACAGTATCTCTGTGGTTACCAAGTATTCCATACTCAACCTTAAGGGAAAAGGATACTTAAGAATATTATTGTAGCGTAAGTTTATGTGCTTTGTTCATTAAATCAACAATTTAGAACAAAGCTATGAGGTATTTCACCGCTAACAGAATAGCTTTAAGGAAACCCATCTTCGCAATTTTCTTTTTTTTCATTTGTTTCATACCTATTTTATAGACAGTCATTCTACCCATATTGCACAAGTACTATGTACCTAAACAACTACAACAAGTTTTATCACAACCCAAAAGAAAAAATAACCTTTTAGACCAGGCACAGTGGCTCATGTCTATAATCCCAGCACTTTGGGAGGCCAAGGCAGGAGGACTACTTGAGCCCAGGAGTTCAAGACCAGCGTGGGCAATGTAGCAAAAACCTGTCTCTACAAAAAATGAAAATAATAATTTTTAAAAAGAAAAAATACATTTTACACTGCAATCAAGTATACACACATAAACATATCTTTTAAAAGGAAACAAAAGTTTCCCAAATCAATATTTACTTTTACTTTATGCAATGCACCGATATATTCTCTTTTTCAAAATGCTTTTTTAAGTAAGAACATTGATTTCATTACCCTACGACACTACCACCTGCTACTTAAAAACACAGCCTTAAAACTTTACACAGAACGTGCTAAACTCCTTGCTCCTACCACCTTCCACAACTGCTCCAACATAAGAAAATGGGTGAAATCGATCAACTCTATTCCAAGTACAGATCTTGGCATAAATGTGAGACACCCCAGGTTCCTCTGAAGTTCCTGAAACACTGTGACTATTCCTACTGGCAAAGAGGATACATGTGCTGAAAGGTTTCTCCAGGCAGAGTACAGAAGCAGAATTTCTGTTGCCTTATCAGTGACAGTGGTAAATTCTGCATTTGAAAACATTTACCAGGTTACCACTGCTTCACAAGCCAATTCTTCCAAGAAATAAAATAGGATTCTAATAACCCCTGACATTTTTAGAATACTTTTCATTTACACTATTCCATTTGATCCTCCCTGGCAGTCTGTTAGAAAGTAGAGAAGTTGCTCTTCTTCCTTTCACTAATGAGGGAACTGGAGCTCAGAGGGGTTATGTGGCTTGCCAAAAACAACACGGCTAATGAAGAACACAACCCAGGTTTGAACCCAAGATTTACTGTTCTATCCACTTTCATGCTACAATTTTCATTTTTAATATCTGATACAAATATGAGTTTAAAAGATATATTGTTTCTAGATACAAAAGTAAAGATGAAAGCATGATGTATTGATGATATCATAAAATCAAGATTAAAAATAGAAATGATGCCGGGTGCAATGGGTCATGCCTGTAATCCCAGCATTTTGGGAGGCTGAGGCGAGCGAATCATGAAGTCAAGAGCTCGAGACCATCCTGGCCAACATGGTGAAACCCCATCTCTACTAAAAACACAAAAAATTAGC
>CAUYQU010004284.1:0-12613 GCA_963574635.1 Cheracebus regulus
GGACTTCAAACTATACTACAAGGCTACAGTAATCAAAACAGCATGGTACTGGTACCAAAACAGAGATATAGACCAATGGAACAGAACAGAGGCCTCGGAGGCAACATAACATATCTACAACTATCCAATCTTTGACAAAGCTGACAAAAACAAACAATGGGGAAAGGAGTCCCTGTTTAATAAATGGTGTTGGGAAAACTGGCTAACCATGTGCAGAAAACAGAAACTGGACCCCTACCTGACACCTTACACTAAAATTAACTCCAGATGGATTGAAGACTTAAACATAAGACCTAACACCATAAAAACCCTAGAAGAAAATCTAGGCAAAACCATACAGGACATAGGTGTAGGCAAGGACTTCATGACCAAAACGCCAAAAGCATTGGCAACAAAAGCCAAAATAGACAAATGGGCTCTAATTAAACTCCAGAGCTTCTGTACAGCAAAGGAAACAATCATTAGAGTGAACCAACAACCAACAGAATGGGAAAAAAATTTTTGCACTCTACCCATCTGTCAAAGGACTAATATCCAGAACCTACAAGTAACTAAAACAGATTTACAAGAAAAAAAAACAAACTCATTCAAAAGTGGGTGAAGGATATGAACAGACATTTTACAAAAGAAGACATCTATGAGGCCAACAAACATAGGAAAAAATGCTCATCATCACTGGTCATTAGAGAAATGCAAATCAAAACCACATTGAGATACAATCTCACACCAGTTAGAATGGCGATCATTAAAAAATTTGGAGACAACAGATGCTGGAGAAGATGTGGAGAAATAGGAACACTTTTACACTGTTGATGGAAGTGCAAATTAGTGCAACCATTGTGGAAGAGTGTGGCAATTCCTCAAGGACCTAGAAATAGAAATACCACAGGACCCAGCAATCCCAATATTGGGTATATATACCCAAAGAATTATAAATTGTTCTATTATAAAGGCACATGCACATGTATGTTCATTGCGGCACTGTTTACAATAGCAAAGACCTGGAACCAACCCAAATGTCCATCAATGATAGACTGGATAAAGAAAATGTGGCACATATACACCATGGAATACTATGCAGCCATAAAAAATGATGAGTTTGTGTCCTTCATAGGGACATGGATGAATCTGCAAACCATCATTCTCAGCAAACTGACACAAGAACAAAAAACCAAACACCACATGTTCTCACTCATAGGTGGGTGTTGAACAATGAGAACACATGGACACAGGGAGGGGAGCATCACATACTGCAGTCAGTTGGTGGGGGCTAGGGGAGGGACAGTGGGGGGTGGGGAGGGTGGGGAGGGATAACTAGGGGAGAAATACCAGATATAGGTGATGGGGGAATGAAGGCAGCAAACCACCTTGCCATGAATGCACCTATGCAACAATCCTGCATGATATGCACATGTACCCCAGAATCTAAAGTACAATAATAAAAAAAAACAGAATTGTGATGCAACAATTTAAATAAAAATACTGTCTTTAGTGATTCACTAGTCCAGATTTCTAAAGACATAAGGACAGGATGAACGTAGTTATATGCTGAGTTTAAACCTTCCTTAGAGAAAGGAAAACAGTGGAGAATTTTGTTTTATATATACAGGCATAAACACCATCTCACTGTCTCATTGGGGATATTGAATGATTGGAAAATGTCAGTGGTCATGGAGATGAATGCCCTTCCTTTTCTTGTCTTACTTGCTTTGTTATTCCTCCCTGTTAGTAGGAGGAAAATATGTTGGAGGAAAGCCAAAAATGTTCAGAGCTACTCACAACACATAATGACTTTACAGCTTCACGTTTCAAGTAAATCTTGTCAAGAGTCCTCTGTTGGACTTATTATAGAAATGCTGACTCTAAGGAAGTGACCAAAGCTTGCCTAGCCTAAGTGTTTGTATGGAAAACACAAAGAAGGTGAAGGAGATGTAGAGTAAGAATATGTGCTCTCTATTCCAAGACTAAATAGTTACATTTCCAGTAGTCCGGTGGAGAAGAAAAGGGTTAGGATTGAATGCTTTTCTATCTTTCTTCATATGGCTAGCTTCCTCTTTTCCTTAAACAATTCTGATGCGTTTTAAATGTTATGTCTTCCTCTTTATCTGAGCACTGCTTGCAATTGTTTTATGTTTTTTATCTCTCTCACTCATCAGAATGTAACTTACATGAAGGCGCTGACAAATTTATCTTGTTTACCTTGGAACTGAACATACACAGTAGGTACTTGTGTCAAAAAACTCTGTCCCACTTTATGCCCTTTCAGCCTCATCTTCATTCCAGCCACAGGATTCCATCAGTTTCCCCCCAACCACTGTAATTTGTCAGTACCTCACATCAGCCAGTACCCCACACTTTTCTGATCCATGCCTTCTCTATACCAACGTGCAGCTGACCCTCATCTTGAGGGAAATTCTATGATGAATTGGACAAACCTTCCCAAGAGGATTTGAGTGCTGTGGGGAGGAACTGTATTAAATACTCTTTTCAATTCTACCTCATATTTCAGCCACTGTTGTGAGCGACAAGTTTCATTCAAGAGACCAAAATCATGTAGATTTAATTTGCCAGTACTTCCATTGGCCAATGCTATATGTTTCTCAATCTCTGCCCCCCACACCCCCACCTTTCTAATGCTGTAGAATAGGTTTCCCAGGTGAATCCACTTGAGCATGCCCAACCAAGAAATGTGAGCTATTGAACACCTGTGGTCTACCCTGGGCCAGTGCAAGCAGAATTCTATAGATAATGTTTTCCCCTTAATATTTGGAATGCATAGTCTAGAGAAACATTTGTAAGATCCCCTAAACAGTACCTGAAGGATTAAGTATTGGTAACCAACAATGGTGGCCATCTTAATGATGCAGTCTTGTTTTATTACACTAATTTCTCATTTCTGTTCTCTAGCTCACTTAAAAATGAATTACTGATGTCATAAAATAACTGATATATTAAATCACACCATATGAAATAAAATGCTTTTCAAAAGAACACTTCTGCTAGCTAAAAATAGGTCTACATTATGTGTGTGCAATATAAAATCACAGCCACAAGTATAGATGTTCATGAAAAAATAAACTGTTGAATTAATCATGAAAAAAATGAATTACTGAATGTGTACTTTCATATAAAACTCTGATTTGGAGTCGACCCAGGCTAGAAAATAGTCCAATAAGTGTTCACGGAGTAAGCAAGTAAACAAACAAGTGAACACTGCTTATTCTCCAAAGTCCCTCATCAGTCCCTCTTCATTACTCTTTCTCTGCTCAACCTTAAATATTGGTATTCTCCAGACTTCTAACTTTTATTCTCTTTTATTCATAGGCAAATAAAGCTAGCGTGAACATTCCTATGTACATCAAAGCTGTAACTATTCTTTATTCTGACTTTTACTTCTTACCCAAAGCCCTCTCCCAGACTCCATAACTACACATGTGTACATGTGCATATAAACACATACAGTTGATACCTGAACAACATGAGGATTAGGGGTGCCGAACTCCTGCACCAGTTGAAAAATCTGTAGATAACCTTTGACTTGCCCCAGAATTTACCTATAATAGCCTATTTTTAACCAAAAGCCTTAACAATCACATAAACAATTAACATTTATTTTTATATATTCTTTTTATTATATACTATATTTTTACAACAAAGTAAGCTAGAGAAAAAAATGTTATTTAAAAATCATGAGAGAGAATATATTTACTGTTTATTAAGTGGAAATGGATCACCATAAAGATCTTCATCCTTGTGATCTTCACGTTGAGAGACTAATGAGGAAGAGAAAGAGAAGCTGGTTTTGCTTTCCCAGCAGTGACAGGGGCAGAAGAAACTCCTCATCTAAGTGAACCCACACAGTTCATACTTGCGTTGTTCAAAGGTCGTCTGTAGGGAATATATTTACACTTATAATTCCCACTATTTTTCCACTTGAGTGCCATATGAAACTTCAAACTCAAGATATCTAAAGAAGAAATCATTATGTTCCTCTTGAAATCTACCAGTCTTTCCAGGTTTTCTTTATTGAGGAATGGTTTCACCATCCTTCAAATCCATAAGGCTGAAATCTGAATTTTTCTTAATTCTAATCCATCATTACCCATGTCCAATTTATTACAAAGTCCTATACTTCTATCTCTTAAATACAATGTAAATTTCCCCAATTACCACACTCACGACCACTTCATTAAATTAGATTACTTATTCTACTGTGATAAAATCATAACTAGTTTCTTCAATTTCATTTTACCACTGTGTCTGGATAATGTAGTGATCTTCCTAAAATTCTTGCAATGTCCTTGTTTTAAATTTTTAATTGTATCCCGTGGCCTCTAGTTAAAAGCTGAAATTCTTAACCTTTGCAAAACCCTTTATCATATAGATCCTGCTTATTTCTCTCACTCTTTATAAACTCACTTCCCCACAAGTACTTTTTGTATCAATCACACAAAACTCCTAAATAAACCATGCTATTTCTATTTCTGTGTGTTTATACATCAGGTGTGTTTCTTTAACATCCCTCTCTCTCATCCACCCAACTTATTTCTTATTTAAGAGGTAACTCAAAACTGACTTCTTGAAAGCTTTCTCCAATTTCCCTCCCATATTCTTAACCCCAAGATTGAATTGGGTATTACTCATCACACTCTCTCTTTAGTTATTTACCATTCAATGTCTTATTTTCTCAAATATTAACATTATTGTGCAGTATATTAACTATTGGTTTTATTCTTTTTTTTCTGGACAGTAAGTACCTTTAGGTTAGGGACTTAATGTCTTTATATTTTTAAGATACATCAGAGTGTCTGAATATAATATCTCCCCAAAAAATGCCTTCTGCATAACATAATCCATGATGTTAGAAATTACCCCACTGTGTAACATTTTCAAAAGTATACTTTAAGGGAGGCATTAGTTTCTGCCATTTTCTGGAGAAGAAAAACAAAGTTTAGAGAACATGAGGCTTACTCAAATACACAGGAGAGAAACAGCAAAACCATTTTGCTAATCTTTGTCTACATAAATATATGGTTCTTATTCTGCTCTATGTCATATCATCTCCTTAAGCCCCATATCAACTGGACATGGAGAAAAGAGTCAGTATTATGAGAGAGAACTTGGGATAAAAAATAAATCTAAGTAAGGATGCTATAAATTTCTTTGTTCCTATTCTTATTGTTGTCATTACTTTCTTGTTGCTTTACATTACTTTAAGGAGAAAGGAGATTTCTGTCTCTTTCAACAAATCACATTAAAAAGAAAATCTTACATGCAAAACCCCAAAAATTCATCAACCTACTTTACCTACATTATTTTTTCTAACCTTTGGATAATCAATAAGCATAAACATGGCTTGACTTCAAAGGCAACTATTTCTTTTTAATACTCAGTCCTCTTCAGAATTTGACAGATCTAAAAAAAAATGGGCTCCACAATTTTGTTAAACACCAAAGAAAACCAAGATCTCCCTCAAATAAAAACAAAGACACATCTTTTCATGTTAGAAATGATATTCTTTGCTTGTCAATCTGGTCAATGTAAGAATAAAGAATAGTTTCTTTTATTATTATTTTATCTTACAGTAAGAGTTTTGGTTAGGACTAAAAGCAGCATTTCTTTTTGATATTCTTGCTTTATAGGTACATAGATTTGTAAAACCCTTTGCCAGCTAATGGAAACAGTGGAGACATTCTCGAAAGGGAAATGAAGAGGAAATGTGACAGTAAATTCCCTAATCTATGGATTTGCTTGGAACTGTACTTTGGAAAAAAGTCTCAACCCACCACAGATGTTAAACTCTAGATGAAGAAACACATTCAGGAATGTTTAAGAATGAAGTGTACTGATGAAGCAAATTACTTTGAAAGCATCAAAATATTATTTAATGAACTATTAGAGGGATAAACAGAAGATGGTTAGATACCTAATTATAGAAAAAATGCTAATGGTAAGATCTAGGTGATGAGCTCATGATTATTCACCACAAAATTCTTTCAACTTTTCTATATTTTGATAAAATGTATAGTAACATGTTTTAAAATCAATCACAATAAAATATTTAAAAATATAATTGATCCCATGCACAATTTCTGGACTTGAGCTAGTTGTCAGATCCAGAACTCACGAACTAAAGAAAATACTAGGTTTCTTTAAGAAACCACCATGAAAAACCATGACAAGGATATTCACTAGTAACTTCCTGAGTCTTTTCCTAAAGGAACCTACAGTCATTTATTTGGCTAATCATACATTGGGAAAAGAGAATACCTCCAAATCTCTTGAGAATGTCAGTATACAAGGTTTATAGTGGCATTGAGGAAAAGTGTCACCTTTGCCCCGTAAAAGAATACAAATAGATGTTTCTAGGTAACAAATGTTATCCTAGGGCCAGCTCAGCTCATAGTTATGACCACACACCATAGTTATTTTCCAGTTCCTAAATGTATAATTGTGCTAGTTCTAGTTGGTAGTCAGTAGAACCTCACATTAGTTCCTTGAGCTGTGGTATAAGAGAAATAATAGAGGGAAAGTTTAAATGGAAGCCTCTGAAATTGCCCCTTCACTTCTGGCCAAGACAGTAAATATAGTAGTAAAATAGTAAATATAGTCAAAATAATAACATATTGTAAAAGGTATCTATGAGATTAGTGAAACAGTTATGATATAAAATATGTAGAGGTATTAGCCCTCATCATATTCTACTTAATTTAAAAGTCTGGTCCCTGCAAAAATTAAATAAATCCAGAAACTCAACCAAGTAGAAGCCCAAATTGCAGCTTCTATGTCAGATATACTCTTAATGCTAGAACAAATTAACACAGCCTCCAGCACATTTTATGTGGCCACTCATTTGATGATTGCACTATTTTCCAGTCCTATCAATAGGTAAGACAAAAAACAGTCCACATTCACATAGAATAGACAAAAGTAGGCAGTATAATCTTTCCCCAAGACTTTGGAAATTCTCTTGGTCTCTTTCAAAGTATAATCCAAAGTGATTTGAGCCATGCAAACATTCCACAGAACATCACACTGGCTAACTATATGGATGACATTGTGTTAATTGGATTGAAATATAAATAGGAGTCTTAGGCAAGATAAATGTGCTGTAGAGGATAGGAAATGCACCCTATAAAGATTCAAGGGCCTGCTTCGTCAGTGAAGTTTTAGGTACCTAGTAGTCTATGGCACGCTGTGCTATCCCTGCAATTTAAAAGAGGAATTATTACATCTTATATCCTCCAGCACAGAGACACATAATTTATGGTATGTATTTGTAGGTTCTGAAATCAGCATATTTATTTTACATTTGGAAAGAATAGTCTTTTTTTCTTTCAGCTGAAGGGAAAAAAATGCTGTCAGCTTCAATGGGTACCCAGGGAATGAAAAATCCCTCAGTAAGTTTCAGGTTATGATTCAGGTAGCTCTGACTCTTTGAATATATGCCTGTATGGTACTAAAGATAACTAGATTAAGAAAATAATAAATGTGGGAATAATAGTAAGTCCCAAGAGAAGAATCATAACATGAATTCTGAGAACTCTAGAGAAGTGCTATGTCACCTGCCTATGCTGATTTCACCAGGAAGTTGACACTGACACAGAGAATTGCATGCATGAAGTATACTGGAGCATGTGCCAACGGACCAAGGTGATACACAAGACATGTATCTGCCCATTGTGACAAAATTCCACACTTTCTGATTTAAGATATCTTAATCCAGAGTCCCAACAACTGATTATGCAAAATGTTAACATGCAATCATGTTATTAAGCAGCAGAAAAATGTGATCTGTCAAAAAAAAGAAAGTCAAAAAAACAGACCCCAAATGACACAAATGTTGGAAATAACAGAAAAAGACATTAAAAATCACTCTTTTGAGTACTTTAACAATTTAAGCAAGAAAATGAACAGGATGAATGAAAGGATGGGAAATTTCAATAGAGTAATACAAATTAAAAAGAAAACAAATGGAAATTTTATAACTGAAAAGTACAATATCTGACATGAAAAATTCTTTGGATGGGCTTAATAACACAAAAGACATAATTGAACAGAATTGGAAAACTATGATCCATGTTCAAATCTGGCCTGTGGCCTGTTTATGTATAGAACACAATCTAAGAATAATTTTATATTTTTTAAAATTTGTTTAAAAAATATGCAATAAACACTATATATGGCCCATAAAGCCTAAATTATTTATTATCTGGCCCAATTTAGAAAAATTCTACCAAACTCTGCAATAAGAAAACTCTATGAACTTAAAGAAAAATCAGTAGAAGCTTAGAGAGAACTAGTTACAACTTAGATAAGAACAGGAAAAATTAATCATCTGAGACCTGTAAAACTTTGATGTAAGAATGAAGAGACGTTTTCTAAAACTGAAGAAGCACATCTAGTCAAATATTCAAGTTTAGTGAGCCCAACCAAGATAAATCCTACACACACACACACACATGTGCACACACATACATGCACTCTCCCCCACCCCCCACTTAAGGACATGATAGTCTGTCTTCTGAAAACCAGAGATAAGAGAAAATCTTTAAAAAATCCATAGAAAATGTTACACATTCATTTCAAAGAAACAACAGTGAGAAAAGTAGATGAATTCTCATTACAAACATTAAGGCTAAAATACAATCAAATGTTATCTTTTTTTATTTTATTTATTTATTTATTTTTTTTTATTGCATTTTAGGTTTTGGGGTACATGTGAAGAACATGCAAGATTGTTGCATAGGAACACACATGGCAATGTGATTTGCTACCTTCCTCCCCATCACCTATATCTGGCATTTCTCCCCATACTATCTCTTCCCAACTCCCCACCCTCCCTGCTGTCCCTCCCCTATTTCCCCCCGACAGACCCCAGTGTGTGATAATCCCCTCCCTGTGTCCATGTGTTCTCATTGTTCAACACCCACCTATGAGTGAGAACATGCGGTGTTTGATTTTCTGTTCTTGTGTCAGTTTGATGAGAATGATGGTTTCCAGGTTCATCCATGTCCCTACAAAGGACACGAACTCATCATTTTTTATGGCTGCATAGTATTCATGGTGTATATGTGCCACATTTTCCCTGTCCAGTCTATCATTGATGGGCATTTGGGTTGGTTCCAGGTCTTTGCTATTGTAAACAGTGCTGCAATGAACATTTGTGTGCATGTGTCATTATAGTAGAATGATTTATAATCCTTTGGATATATACCCAGTAATGGTCATATGGGTCAAATGGAATTTCTATTTCTAGGTCCTTGAGGAATCACCATATTGTCTTCCATGGTGGTTGAACTAATTTACACTCCCACCAATAGTGTAAAAGCATTCCTATTTTTCCACATTCCCTCCAGCATCTGTTGTCTCCAGATTTTTTAATGATAGCCATTCTAACTGGTGTGAGATGGTATCTCAACGTAGTTTTGATTTGCATTTCTTACCTTTAAGGTGCTGAAAGGAAGTCACCTAGATTTGTTTATCCAGTGAAAACATATTCAGAATAATGAGTGGAAAAAAAGGTGAGATAACAAAGTTAGATAAGTTGGAAAATCAACAAAATCTATAGAAATATAGTAAGAATAGTTGGATGTCATGCATTTGAGTTAGGGTCATGCATTTGAAAACAGTGGTAGGTCACCCACTCCCTTACAGCTCTGTGTTGTAGAACAGCTATTCCAGTGGGCTTCAGAAGCAAAAGGCAGTTCTCATTTTCCTTAGCATCCTGGGATGCAAGAAGTACCCCAGGTGTATTCAGCAGTGGGTGAACATCAGCATATCCCACTTCCTACAGTTTCTTAACACAAACGGATTATACCAAGCTTGTGCTGGCAACCAGGAAGCTGCATCTATTTTCCCACTCCTAACTGCAGCTACAAATGGAGAATCCAGAAGGAGCATCTGGTGAGGACTGCAGTCCAGCATTTCTACACAGCTCTGTGTCACAGAAGAGTTTCTCTGGTAGGCTCAGCAGGTGAGTGGCAGCTCCCATCTCCTCCACCTTCTTGGAGTGGATGAGCTCCACTATTCCAGGTAGATTCAGCAGCTGGTGAACACTGGCAGATTCTTTCCATAACCTGGGTCTGGGCTACAGAAGATCTATCATGAGTGATGGCAGCAGCCAGGCAGTGGCATGGGTTCTTTTCCCTTCCTGCTCCACCCCCACACACCACAAGTGGCACATGCAGCTCCTGCTCCATAGGAAGGATATGAGTGAAGCAGCCGGTGAAGAGTGAGTACCCATTCCCCACCCCTACATCTCCTGTGCAATAATGCAGAGATCTGCCTATAGGAGGTCCAGAGAAAGCCTCAAAAGCTGGCAACACTCTGCCTCTGCTAAGAGGCTATACTTTATTTGGATCACACTGTTAACATTTTAAGCCTCAGGGCATTGTTGAAAACAATAGAGCAATTGTCTTTCAGTTAGTGAAGGCCAGCAGCAACTGGTGATAATAATAAAGCCAGACCAGCCAGAAGCTTACAGAGAGATGAGAGAAAGAGACAATCAAAGAAAGCCCAGCTAAAACCAATCATCCCTGATGGTCAGGACCACTGTGTACATGCAGAAGACACATCATTTGATTGAAAAAAAAAAAGCAGAGGAGACTTCTGAGCTACAAGCTCTTGGTTGAACATAAAGCAAACTCATAAATTCCTTGAATAGTACAAGCAGGTTTCAAGCAACATATAGACTCAACAGTAAAAGGAAAAAGTCTTGGTTAGGGAGCGTAGGCACAATCTTGAACCAATCTGTTCAAAAAACAATACTGGCAGAAGGGCTAACCCTAGAGAACTTGTTTTAAAAATAAAAATGAGGGGAAAAAGGTGAATGGAAATGTAGGTGAAAAATATAATTCTAAGCTCCTCAACCAATTGAATGGATCCCTCCTCACAGCTAAGGGCATTCCAAAGTTAACCTGGAAAACTAGTTCAGGCCACGATGGGAAGGGAGGCTCAGACATGCCTCATTATGCCCTCCTCCCTCTGGAATTCAGGCACAGCCTGCCAGCATTAACATTAAAACCGAGAACTTAAGACTGACAGAACAGACACTTTGCAGCAATAAGATACCAAATTTTAACTTACCTCTAGTATGGTATCACATGACAGATAGCAGACCCTGAAATAGAAGTATTTTACTCCAAAATATATTTCTTTGATATATTTTTAAATGGCCCTGCAAAGTTGTCTCTTGTGAGGGAATTTTACATTCTGTAGAGACTCTTCTTCCTTTACTAGATCCTTTCAGGAGAATCTAGCACCTTTTATGGTCTAATAAAAAGGCATTTACTATGTATTGTCTCTGAAGCCTGCTACCTGGAGGTTTCATCTATATAACAAGAACCCTGTCTTCTACAAGACAAGAACATGTTATCATCTGGTGAAGATGTTCTCTAATCTTAACCTTATGTTCTTCTTATCTTAACACCAAGCATTTCTTTCTGCTGACTACAACTCTTTACGCAAAACTTAACTCTTTCAACAAACTGCCAGTCTGGAAACCTTTGAAACCACCTATGACCTGGAATCCCCATTTTGAAATCTCTGGCCTTTTCAGGACAAACAAATGTACACCTTACATGTATTGATTAATGTCTGCCTGGATCTTCTGCCCCTCTAAAATGTGTGAAATCAAGCTGTGACCCAACCATCCTGAGCACATATTCTCAGGACCTCCTGAGGCTGTGGCATGGGCATATCCTTAATCTTGCCAAAGAAACTTTTAAATTGATTAAGATTTGTTCAAATATTCTTTGGTTTACACAAATGTCAGAGGTTCCATCTGAGGGAAAGTATAATTCACTGAATTCATCTAACCAAGTAAATAACAAACAACAAGTACCCAAGAAGAAGGTCTCTGTATCCAGAGTTGCTATATTATCTAAAACATTGACTTTCAGCACACACAAAAATAGAAGAAACAGGGAATAAAAGCAAGTAATAGAAACCATCTTTAGAAGCACTCAGATATTGGACCTAGCAGACAAGACTTTAAAGAAAAAATTATGAATATGTTTAAAGACTAAAGAAAACCATATTTTAAAAAAAAGGATATGATGAGACTATCTTGTCAAATAGATATCAATAAAGAAATATAGACTATTTAAAAAAAATAGTCAAAAGCCAATTTGAAATTTTGTAGTTGAAATGGGCAAATAATTGAAGTAAAAAATTTACTAGAAGGGTTCAACAGTAGGTTTTTGCAAGAAGAAAAAAGAATCAGTAAAGTTGAAAATAAATCAGTGGAGAATAGAGATTATCCAAATACAAGAACAGAGAGGATAAGAGAATGAGGAAAAATGAACAGATTCTTAGAGAAACGTGAAACACCATTAAATATACCATATTCATAATGGGAGTACTAGTAATGAAGAGAAATAGAAAGGAACAAAAATACATTTAAAAAATAATAATGGCTGGAAACTTCCAAAATTTGATAAAAACCTTTCATATCCAAGAAGCCCAATGAACTCCAATTAGAATAAACATAAAGAGATCTATGCCCAAAACATCATAGTAAAAATATTGAAAGACAAAGAAAATTCTTAAAGCATCTACATGTTACAAATCCAAGAAAATATTACTTTCTATAGTTTTACATCTTGGAAAG
>CAUYQU010004286.1:0-47174 GCA_963574635.1 Cheracebus regulus
GGGTTTCTCATCTACTTGTTTATGTGGCTGTCTACAAGTCTTTTAATTTACTGTAGTCTGCCATCTATAAAGTGGATTGCTATAGTCTTTAAGCCAATATGTATATTACCTTTTTTGTAATAAAAAATATATATGTGAGAAAATTAAATCAGATGCCAGTTTTAGTTTGTGGATGACCAACTAACTATATTCCCAAGATTGAAAAGTGATTACAACTTTAAAAAAAAAAAAAAAACACGTGTTTTTGAGTGCCCCTGGGAAACATAAAACTGTTTTTTCCTGAAACTCAGAGTGTTTCATTAATGGCCAGAGATTTCAGGTAACTGGTTTCTCAGCTCCTAACATGTACTATCTTAATAGAAATGTGTTTAGTTACAAAGGAAGTGTTTATCTTCCTTATATTAAAGAGATGTTTGTGTGTGTGTGTGTGTACCCATGTCTGTATGTATATGTGCATTGTTCCTTAGGCTTTTATTCTTAATGGTTCCCACTATATTTTTTTACCCAGTGAATTTTTCTTATAAAATTGCTAAAAGTTAGAGACTTTGGTCCCAAAAGACTGCTTAATTATGCCTTATCAGTAAGGTAATTGTAATAGTTATTGTGGAAGTTATTACTGTCTGATAATGAGAATGAAGTTTTTTTTTTAATTTAGTGTTATACCACTAAATAGGGCAGCCCTTTCATAAAACCAAGAAATAATGAGAAGTAGTTTTGCTTTTACGGACTTAACCCAGAGGTCTTGGTTAAATAATAGGATTCAAAATGCTTCAATCACCTGTTCCCGTTAATCTATGGTAAAGAAATATTTTTATTGCAAAAAATTATCCTCCTAATTATGTAATAAATTAAGGCATACATATGTTTTTGAAAGCTTTATTATATTAGAGTTTCTTCACTTTGTATTGTTTTTGTTGTTTTCTATGTTGTTGTATTCTAAATGACTTTATAAATGTAGTTAAAGCTATTGCCAAAAAGTGTAAATTTCCATTTTATGCAATTCTTCTGACATTAACGTTGTTTGCCAACCTGTTATTCTTTAGCCTGTTCGTCCTCTGCAGTCCTCTTCACAGCCTGTTCAGTACTCTACAGCCCCTTACCCATCCCCGCTCCTGCCAGTCTCACCCACCCAGCAATACTCCGTGGTACTATATCTCTATTCACCTCCTGCATTGTTTCTATTGGTGGATGTGTGATGAATGCACAAGAATGTCATTAATGTAATAGGATCTTTTGTGATTTTTTTGAGTCAGGTATACATATGTATCAAAAAAAAAGTATTTCTGGTTCATACTAGAAATAATTTATTCTGTTCCATAAAATATTGGTTATAGTGACTTATTATGGTGATTGTTTAAACTCTAACCTTTTCCTACTTTTTCATAATGAAAGAATTTTCAGGTTGATTATTCTAGTCCTAAGATATTTCAGCAACTTTCTCATTGAGGTCAGTGCAGGATCTGTGCTGTCCTGGGATGGCAGCTTTTGTCTGGGTTTAGACATTCTATTTTCTCCCCAGTGCTGTAGGTCCAGTAGTCAGTACCAGTTTACTTAGGATGAATTGTAGCTTACAGCTACAGAAGACTTTTAAGTATATTTTCTAAGAAGATTTCTAGATGTTTAATATTTGATTATAATGATACTTTCTTTAATTCAAAATATGCCCCAATTTTTATTGCAATAAGAAAATGACTTTTATCCAAGGTGACTCTGAGAGTGGTGTTACAGTTATGGTACTTGTGTTAACAATATTTGATCATATAACATTGAAATTACAGTCCATAGGTACGTTTTTTCCTTTTGAAACCATTCCCCTAATTAGGCTGATAGTGCTAGAGTATGTCAGAGTGACAGTTTGGGAAGAGAGAAACCATATACTTCCAAGCATTAAATCAGGCATCTCCTTTCAGTCCTTTATCTTCTCCATAGCCTTAATTTACTTTGCAAAATCCAGATCTAGAAACTGCAGACATGCCGACTTTGATCTGATGACTCAATTGCCACAGTTTTGTATGTCATTTTTTTCAGTGTTGACCTCTCTTCAAAATGTGGTATATTTTGTTGCCAGTCTGTGGTTTCTTGGGAACACAGAGCATTTTAACCCCATATCATCATTTCAGTGATATTTTTCTGGAACAATAAGAGCTGATCCTTATGCTGTTGCGTTAGAGAAATGTTTGTCAGATAGCCCATAAATCATAACCCTTGCCTTGGTAGGGCACCATTTAGCAGAAGCATAGGAAACTGTTATTTGAATTACATTTGTTAAATATATGACTTCAGGAACAGACTGAAAAACAACACAAGGGAAGAATGGAATGTATGGCCAAATTATTTTTGAGAGATTTAGAGAAAGGACTGTGTAGTTGGATTTTATATATTTAATTTCTGCAAGTAATTTTGATGGTTAGGTATACAAAAATGCATAGAATTTGAATTTTGCCTTCTAGAAAGAAAGGAGATAGTTTAAAGCAAATACTAATTAGTACCTTGCTCATTGCGTGGTCTTTGAAGTCCTTTCAGAAAATATTAATTGAATAATATGGATATGGCCAATTTCACTTCTACGTTCTAATGTTCTTTCATCTTCATTTAAATAAATGTCTTTTCATTTTTTAATGTGAAACGTGATAGATACCCTACTGTTTTCTGCATGCTGTACATCCCCATTAGATATATTTTTTAAATAATTTATAATGACAGCATTGTATTATTCAGCAATAGAATTGTCATTTTCTTGAAGCTTCACTCTATTACATCATTTCTTTGGTAGATATATATATAATTTTCATAATGTGTACTACTACACCTTATTTAAAAATAGGAAGTATTTTTCTTTGATAAGTTTGGTCTATGTGTAGAGGGCTTACTAATTTTTGACTTGTTCCTTTTTTAGCAGGATAACCTTGGGTCTCAGTTTAGCCACATGAGTCTTGCTCGCCAGCCATCTGCTGATGGTTCTGACCCTCATGCCACCATGTTCCAATCCACTGTGGTTCTTCAGTCTCCACAGCAGTCTGGTTATATCATGACAGCAGCCCCTCCACCACATCCTCCTCCACCACCACCACCACCACCACCTCCTCCTCCTCCCCTACCACCTGGGCAGCCAGTCCCTACTGCTGGGTATTCTGCCTCTGGTCATCCTGTCAGCCAGCCTGTGCTCCAGCAGCAGGGATATATTCAGCAGCCATCACCACAGGTACACTGCTTTTTAATCTTTTCTTTCTTGCTGAAACCTCTCATTAAGATCAGTTTTAGCTTCAAAGAACTTATTTTTAAATTCTCATGAAGAGAATTGTTAAGAGTCTGTAAACAAAGCATATAGTCATCTTTCCCCCACCTAAGTACATGCTAAGCAACCATATGACAGGTAAATGCTCTAATTGGTTGGTAAAGTATGTGAGATTTGAGGGTTTTTTTTTTTTTCCTGACTGAGAGGTGTGGATTTTTAAAAAACTAACCTAAGGGAAACACAATAAAGTGTAAATGCACTGAAAAATAGAATGGTAAGGCTGGGCACAGTTGCTCACATTATAATCCCAGCACTTTGTGAGGCTGAAGCAGACTCACAAGGCTGGGCTTGAGCCCAGGAGTTGGAGACCAGCCTTGGCAACATGGTGAAACTTTTGAATGTTTAACTAGCTTTTAATTTCTGAAGCAGACTCCACTTGGTTATGATGTAGTATCCTACTTATATATTGTGGGATTCAGTTTGCTAATATTTGTTAAAGATTTTTGCATCTATGTTAATGAAAGATATTGGTCTTCAGTTTGCTTGTAATATTTTTGGTTGTAATATCTGAGTGCTAGTAACCTCAAAATGAGTTGGGCATTGTTCCCTCCTCCTTTACTTTCTGAAGGTGTTTGTGTAGGATGTTATTTCTTCTTACATGTTTGCCAGAATTCACCAATGAATTCATCTGTAGCTGGAGATTTTTTGCAGGGAAGATTTTTAAATTACATATTTTATTTCTTAGTAGATATAGAACAATTCCAGTTCTCTGTTTCTCTTTGGACTAAATTTTATAGTTTATGTCCATTTCATGTTGTACATTTTTGTCGTAAAATTGCTCTTAATATCCCTTGTGCTTTTAATGTCTGTAGAATCTTAGTGGTGTATCCCCTTTTTATGTCTTGATATTGGTAATTTTGGTCTCTCTTTTTTTCTTTATTAGTTTATCTAGATAATTTATCAATTCTTTTGATGTTCTTTAAGAAAAAAAAAAAAAACCACGGACCCGGCGTGAATTAGGATCACAGGTGTGAGCCACTTCGCCTGGTCCTGAATCAGTTTTACAGTTAACTTTTTGTTTTTAATAAGTAGAGGACTGTGTTCTTTTTTTCTCTCTCTTTTTTTTTAAGACAGGGTCTCACCTCTATCACTCAGGTTAGAGAGTGCAGTGAAGCAATCACTGCTCACTACAGCTGTGACCTCCTGGGTTCAAGTGATCCCCCCACCTCAGCCCCCGAGTAGCTGGGACTACAGGCTCTCGCGCCACCACCCAGCTCATTTTTTAATTTTCAGTAGTGATAGGGTCTCACTATGTGGTCCAGCCTGTTCTTGAACTCCTGGGCTCAAGTGATCCTCCTGCTTCAGCTTTCCAAAGTGCTAGGATTACAGGCATGAGCCGCCACACCCAGCCCAGAAGGACTACATTCTAAAAGAATAATTGAAAATATAATAAATACATAAACCAATAACATAGTCATTTATTATCATTATCGAGTCTTATATACTGTCTGCTATACTTTTTAAACAACTGCTAGCACAGTAGAACTACAGAAACCTGAGTGATGCATTGGGCTATGATGTCACTGGGTGATAGGAATTTTTCAGCTCCTTTATAATCTTAGGGGGCCACCCTTATATATATACACTCTATCGTTGACCAAAATGTCATTTTTTGATACATGACTATATGAGCAAAATTAAAGAATGGAACCAGTATAACTGTGCATTAATGTGGGAATGGATAAAACAGTTTATACAATAAATGTTATTCAGCAGTTAAATTGAATGAGCTAGCTGTATATGTTTCAATAAAGAAAGATGTCTCAAAAACAATATGAATTGCAAAATAAGTTTCATGAAGTTATATGTAGGTGAGTTTCCCTTATTTCACAACCCTGGGACCAGAAGTTTCAGATTTTTTATTATTATTATTATTTGCATATATGCAATGAGATATCTTGGGATAGGGCCCAAGGTCTAAAACCAAGTTCACTTGTGTTTTATATATATCTTACACACATAGCCTTAAGGTAATATAAGCAGTATATTAAATAATTTCATGTATCACATAAAGTTTTGACTGTAACCTGTCACATGAGGTCAGGTGTGGAGTTTCTTTTTGCATACTAACATGACATGATGCTTGGTACTCAGACATGACATCATGTTGGTACTCAGAAAATTAAAGATTTTGGAATATTTCAGATTTTGGACATTTGGATTTTTAAAATACTCGGCCAGGTGCAGTGGCTCATGCCTGTAATCCCAGCACTTTGGGAGGCTGAGCTGGGTGGATCACTTGAGGTCAGGAGTAAGAGACTAGCCTGGCCAACATGGTGAACCCCACCTCTACTGAAAATACAAAAGTTAGCCTGGAATGGTGGCACACACCTGTAATCCAAGCTACTCGGGAGGCTGAGGCAGGAGAATCACTTGAACCCAGGAGGCAGAGGTTGCAGTGAGCCAAGATGGTGGCACTGCACTCCATCCTGGGCGACAGAACGAGACTCCACCTCAAAAATGAATAAAATTAAAAATAAATAAAATAATCAATACATATATGGATAATAGATATATACTATATAGTAAAATCACCAACTACAGAATAATGGCTTCTATGGAAGTTAGAGTAAAGGAAATAGGATAAGTCTTTAGCTAATTCAGTGATGTTTGGTTTTGTAAGAGAGACATCTGAAGCAAATGTGGCAAAAAAATTAAAATCTAAATATGATTGGTGATACATATATTTTTATGCATACTGTATGTTTAAGAAAAATCAGTTTTCATGATTAGTGCTAGAAAGAATTATTACTCATTAAATTCTGATGTTCCTCACAGAAAAACATATGTAATCCAAGTAAAACTGATTTTTTTCCCTCAATATTAATGATCCTAGATGCCAGCCTGTTACTGTGCTCCAGGCCACTATCACTCCAGTCAACCTCAGTATCGCCCAGTCCCTCCTGTTCATTACAATTCACATCTAAACCAACCACTGCCACAACCTGCACAGCAGACAGGTGAGTCATGTTTCTTATGTCATAACTTCTGAGCCATGGGTGTTGCTTTTTTCAATCTTATTTCTGTTTCAGTATTGCTGTTAAGATAGTACCTAATCAGTCTCTCAGAATCTCAAATATGTTCATGCCTATGAGTTTGCAAACCAGTGAGATTAAAAGAGTGAGCAAATCTTACCATCCTCTGGAAAATACTGCTCTATCAGGTCTATAGGCTAAAGGGTTGTGAGCTGTACTGGGAATATCCTAAGCAGTGTGTTAAGTGGCTGCCATCCCTCACTGCCATTGAAATTGAATCTCTCTTGGCACCCTGATAAATCACCTATGGTAACAGCAAAAGAGAGGCAAGGCAAGATGACTTATGAGTGGCTAACCAGAAACAAAGATCAAAACCACCTAACCGGGATTGAGTACTCTAGCCTAGGGATGATATTTTGATGTTTTAGTAGGCATGCCTTTAAAAAGAAATGATGTTCTTAGCATATTTTCTCTGTTTTGCTTTTCAGTTTGTTGATTGATAGTGAAAACTATTTTTAAACCAAATACAATCTAAGTCCACTTAAATGAAATTTATTAAAACTCAGCATTGTTTTTGTTTTAGCACTTGCAGATTTTCTCCAAGCATTCAGTGAAAACAATTGTGATCTCAGTGTATAAAACTATCTTACTGATTTTTAATGAACTCATTTCTCTATATGCTTCTCACCTAGATGTGTACTTCTGTCCCAGATGTTTAATAAGGTATTTATTCAGCCTTTCATAACTCTAGGAGTTGAAGTAGAATTTTATCATTGGTTTCTTTAGAGCTTTCTTAACTGTTTTTTACTGTTGGAGGCTCCCAGACTATGTGAGTGTGACTCACTAAGAAATCCATAACCTCCACCTCCACTGAGGCTGTTTACTGCTCTTGATATTGTGTGAAACTCTTCATGGTTACTACCAGTTTAGGAGAAGCATCTCTGCACTGGCCCATCTGATGAGTAGTAGTCATACTTCTTTTTACTGTTGCATCTTCAGTGATCATTGTGACTCACAAACTTCCTTTGCTAGATATAGATCATGCTTAGCATAGCCATGTAGGATAACTTCCAGGTCCTTAATCTGTTGTTATTAGGTATTGTCTTGTGGTTAGTTTACAGGTTCTCCCCTTTTTAGTATGTTGCTAGCTTTGTATTGTTCATTTGACAAATGTTCTTCCAAAGAATGTTGAATATAAACATTGGTCATTTTAGCCAAGTTAGAATTTTAGTTGCAAGTTACCTAAAATTTAATAATACAGCCCATGTCAAATATTGTACACTAGTATATGATCTAATTTCAAAAGGTACCAAAAGTTGTTCTGTATTCGTGTGAACATTGGTTGTGGCACTACTCATGAGCTTTATATACATTGGTGTTTTATTCAGAAGCAATCTTCTGAATTTTTCTGGACCTTAAGTAATTGAATTTTCATACTGTTTTTTCTTGATGTTTTTCTCCCAGAATTATAACACAGACTATAGCTGATGTCATGATAATAAAGAAATGTACCTTCATGCTACTCATTTAAATTCCCTTGTGTGTGACTAATTAACTTAATTCATTAGTACACTCTATTAATAAGGCAAGCAAAAATCCTTTGTTTTATATTTGAGTTAGCTTACTAGTTTTGTTCTTCAACATGGCAAAATTTTTCTTCTCCATTGTCAAACTGCCTACAAAATCACTTTCAATCACAGGTTGAGACTGGTGTGCTAGTACAAATACCTCTCTGCAAAAAAAATAATAATCACACTTAATAGACTACAACTAAATATGCCTGATTGGGGGCCAAAACATCTGTGTGACAGATAGCATGTGTTTATCATTGGTGATATTTTTAATTGTGAGGTTTTCTCTGATGCTAGTTACGATGAGAAGGAGGAAACAATAAATCAGATTGCATCTAGATAGTGCTACAGGCACAAAAAAGAGAATCATGCCTTTGAAAAATGTTTGACATTGTGTTTGACTTTTACAGTCATAATATAACAGTTTATTAAAACTTGACTTGCCTTTTCGGCTATTTTTATAGTAGCCTCTTAACTTGCAGCTTAAGTTAGTTGACTCTCATTCAGTTTGAAGAATAAAAGAGGAATAAATCTTCAAAGCATTCTTATCTGAAAGAAAAAGGAATTTTGTTATGCCAGTAAGTATCATAAAAATTTCCCTTTAAAGAAAAGTTCAGCAGTGCCAGTGCCAACTATTGTATTGGTAATTGCATTGAACCTTTTCATAGAATTAGTGGGAATTTGAACTGTTTTTTAAAAGTTATAATCTAAAGACTTTTTTATAGTTAGCTCATTGTTAATTTTTATGTCACAATTTACAGAAGAGCAGGCGTGGTGGCTCACACCTGTAATCCCAGCACTTCGGGTGGGTCACCTAAAGTCAGGAGTTTGAGACCAGCCTGGTCAACATGGTAAAACCCTGTCTGTACTTAAAAAATGCAAAAAAGTTAGCCAGACATTGTGGAGCACGCCTATAATCCCAGGTACTCAGGAAGCTGAGGCAGGAGAATTGCTTGAACCTGGGAGGCAGAGGTTCCAGTGAGCCGAGATTGCACCACCGCACTCTAGCCTGGACAGCACAGTGAGACTCCATCTCAAAAAAAACAACTTAGCAGAAAAGTGTGCATTTATGTTTGTTTGTGCCCTAGTGTAGAAAAGTAAAATGTACTGGGAAATTAGCAAGATAGCCCATTGTTTTTGAGTTTTTTTTTTTTTTTTACAGATATATAGCAATTACTATCTCATATTTTACATTTTTATATGGAAACATACTTCTGGGTTTCCTTTTGGTTTTTGTTTTCTTATCTGTCTCTATATTCTACTATGCCAATCTGATTAAAAATGAGAAATAAAGTTTTACATCTATTTTTCTATCTTGTCAAACAACACTTACCCTACAAAGTTTCAAGAAGCATGTTTTTTTATTATTATTATTACATACAATGGTGAAACTAATTATTCAACCAAATAATGAAAACACTAGTAGATTTGGAATGATTTTTTTTTTTCACTGTGGCACAAATAATGTTTAAATGTTTATATTTGAACTTAAAGAAATTTTGCCCTAAATTAACAAACCTGACAGCACAGTATATTTTTAGACCAGTTAGGGTATGGGCAGTAGAAATACAGGATCTTTCATTATTTTTCCTTTGGTGGGTAGGGAGGAGGCTGGGGAAATATCTCAAGGATAAAATGCTCTAGGTCATTTATCCATGTGTGCCAGTGAACCACAACTAAAATCAGGACTAACATTATTGCTGGTGAAATGAATGTACTAATCTTTTATTATGAATGTAAAACTACTGAACTGTTCATTCAAAACAAGGTTGAGTAAACCCCTGTCAACAGAAACAGAAAAAAACATCCCTGGTTACATGCATAAGACTTTCTGAACAATGGATTGTGTAATGGGAAAGAACAGCAAAATAAAATCAGAATCCTGATAACCCTTAGTCATTTTTAACTGGCGTTAGGCATATCACTTAAAAGCACTGAGCTTCAGTTGGACTCATTTGTAAAGTATGGAAGTTTTACTATATTGTCTACTGAAGCCTGTGTGTACTCTACAACTCCATGATTCTTTGTGTCTCATATGAGTCATTTCTAGTGCAGAAAGGTAGAGTATTAGAGAATTGGTTTGTAGTCGCTTGGCAACCAACTGTAAATAACTGAAGTCAATGAAAGCAACTGTTTCAAAGATCGGATTACTTACCAGTTACGCTAATAGAGATTAATTACTTTAAACCTTTATCATAAAATGTATACTTTGAATACTGTAAAGTACACTGCATATAAGGAGTTTGGCATACTATAAAGAAACTTTTTCTGCAGGTAGTAATTATAGCAAAGACTATAGGTTTACAAAGCCCTAGCTCTTTTCTATGTAGCTGCTGTTATTCTTATGACTTGAAAAGTTTGTAGCTTCACCATATACATTTAATATTTTGCAATAATTGGCCTTGTTCCTGAGCTGTTGGATTCGGGGCCGTAGCACTGTCTGAGAGGTTTACATTTCTCACAGTGAACCGGTCTCTTTTTCAGCTGCTTCCTGGCTTCTTTTTACTCAGGTTTCCACTGCTTTTTTGCTTTTTTTTAAATTAATGCTGTATGAAGGTGTTAACATTTGTTTATATTTTTCATTAATTGTAATACCTTTAAATCATGCATCATACTCAGAAATAGGGATTTGAATTTAAGTGATAGCTTTGGCTTAATATAATTTACCTGTTAAAAATTTGTGAAAGCTATTTCTAATTTATTTTCCAAAGTAGAATGGATGGCAAATTCAGTTTGGTTTTGAGCTTATCTAACAAGCTTAATGTTTTAAGCATACCAAACTCATTAGCAGAAGTCAAATATATTTCTCCCTATTGCCACACAACTTTTCAGGGATGTTATATATGAAAGCATGACATCAAATGGACCTAATACACCTAAATGCATTTGAAGCTACTTGGGCTCGGCTCTTACCAATAATATAATTTAATTTTTTTTCAACCAGTGATGTTGTTGCACACCTATGTGAAGTAAAATTATTCTGTAAAACTATACTTTTAGTTTTGCAACCATTTGATAACTTCAGAATTTATTAATGCATTTTTTCTTTAGTCTTCGTTTTTCCGTTAACTCAGAATCATGTGGTTCCAAGTTGATTAAGCTTTGTTACCAGCAGACTATGATAGGTTCCTGATCAACGACACTGTGGAAGAAACATGTTAGGATAAACAGTCTTCAGTGCATGCAGACTGTTGACAGAATTTCAAGGCACAATTTTAAGGGTAACTAGGGTGTAAAAGACAAGCAAGGAAAAAACAGCACTATTGGGTAAGCAGGCAAGGGGGCTTATTGCCAGGAGAGTTAGCGATGTCAAACAGGGCTTCTAGACACAACGTCAGTAATTTCTTTATTGACAACTTTCAATCCAAGTAATAGGAATTTTGTATTTGTAAATTTCTAGATAGTGGCTCTGGCTATTCCTGTTTTTTCATTGGTTCTGTGAGTATTTCTTAGTATGTATTGTGTGATTCAGCACAGATTCAGACATTGTATAATACCTACAAATCCACCTATTTCCCTTTTCCCTTCTCCATTAACCTGCCGCCACCGAAATCTGGAGCCAAATATATCTGGTAAGTACCCACAGATTTCCTTGAGTTGTGTAGACTGTTCCATGGAATAGTTATTTAAACAGCTGTGAGCTATAATCTCTGTGTGGCTGGTTTATTAGAATTGGTTTTTGTTTATGTGTATGTTTATTTCAGGCACAGGAGTGACAGAAGAGAGGATAATAGATGAGAAGGGATAGTGAAGTGTGATAGCAATAGCAACTGCATCTCCTTCAAAATAGACCCATAGGGCTAGCTTTAGTTGAACTTGCCCACCTACTGAAATAGTGCCACAGATAGAAGACCAAGATTATAAGCTTGAGGTTTTAACAATTGGTCTTGCAGATGCCTAGTTAGAAATAAATTGAGCTTTAGTAAAATGGCTCATCTTTAAAAGAAAAATTACCTTCACAGCACTTCTATTATACAAGCACAGTCTTGAAAAAAAATTAATAGGTACTATTAAGTGAAATAACCTTGGATTCATGGGTATTTTAAGCAGTTCTTTAATTCTTTTTGGGTTTTTTTGTTTGTTTTTATTTCTGCGTTATTAAGAATGCTTTCCTTTAGAACAAATGCTAGTTCAGATCACCTATATAAAATAAAACTAACCTGTTAATGCCCGTTCAGTACTTTTCTGCTGAGCACTGCTTTTCCTTCCTGCTCTCTTCTCCGTTAAAGTGAAAGAGAGTTAAAAATAGAATATTCTTTGGAGCCCTCCAGGGAAGTGCCTGAACCATCAATTTATATTGTCCTAGTTCTCTCAGCTTGCAGAATTGATTGTGCTTTCCTCTGAAAGTGCTGGAAGAAATGGGATAATATTGCAACAGTGCAGTCCTTTAACAAAGCAGAATGGAAAAAAAAGACTGTGTTGAGATCTGGATATTTATTCTGTTGTTTGGTATCATCTACTATTGGCATTTCTTACTCTACAAAATAGAGGCTTTCCCACAATATTGACACAAATACCTATAAAAGATTTTCCTCTACTTTCCAGGTTAAATTCAGATGTATCACAGGAAGAATTTTCTTTAATTCTAATGTACTGAAATACATAAAATATGTGTTAGCCAAGTTGGTGTCAGGATACTGGAAATACTCTTCTTGTAGCATTTTTTAAACCTGTTGGTACTTTTCATTCGCTAGCAACCTACTTCTCCTTCCTAATTTTCAACCTTCTCCGGCTTTTCCAGATCATTGGATTTTTCTTTCTCATACTTGGCAGTCTTCAAACTATACTTTTGACACTATCAGAACTCTGTACCCCCTCTTGCTTTTATCTGAATAATTAGTCAAGGAACCTAAACCACAATGCCACCTCTCTAGGTACCACTCTAACGGTTCATGCCCAGCAGTCTGAAATTTCTTTGTTTAAACAGAAGTTCAAAGGAATTCATGAGCAATTTGAACAGTTCAAGATGTAAATTTTATTAAGCAATGTACATAATGTGAGTGATACCTGTAATTAAATGATCCTTTATTTTATGTTAACAATTATTTTATTAATGATTTTGTCTTACATAGGCAACAGTAAGATTCTTTTCTTTGATTGGATTAGGAGAATGATATGGTGGGGCTTTTTGTTTGTTTTTAGTGCCTTCCAGCTGAGTACTTCTAGTTTTGCTTGTGATTATAGTAATTTTAACCAACATAGACCCCAGTTTTCTTTTTCATTAGAAAAAGTCCAATAATCTTTTGTAATCTTTAATGTCCTGCTCTTTAGAGAATATAATTCAAAATTATGTACTTTTTAGCCAGTTGTTGTGTTATATGTTTGTTGTAATTATTAGAATGAGTGATAAAACATTTCACCATGACTTCTGGAAAAGCCATTCTATACCTGTCCTAATCCAGTAGAATTTCCCTCCTGGGGTACCAATCATACTGAGCATCAAATGTTAAATGACAATTTTAGTTGTGATAGTTTAGAAAAGTTCCTCAGACCCTGATGGCTTTCTACCCAGTGTAGTTTAAACCTGGTGGGTTTTTCTGCCTTGGATGTAAATATGAATGAAATGCTACTCAGTGGATGGAAAAAAGCCATGGCTTCACATAACTTTAAGACTTCACCCATAAAACATAGCAGCTCTCCTTGAACAAAACATGTACAGGTTAAAGCTGGCATTGCCCTACTGGGTAAAGTCTGACTTCTTGGCAAAGCAGCCTGACTTTGTGGAGAAGACAGCCAATATCTATGAAAACTCTGCTAGACTAATCTTCTGTAAACTTATTTGGAATGTGGCAACAGACTTTTTGAGCAAAAGCAGCCTCTGAGGCAAAACAGCAAAACTAAAGCCCAAAGAGGAACATTGGAGATTCACATGGAAATACTCAGACTGAAAGACAGAAGACAGAACTGTGAGATGTGGAACCTGAAATAGTGTCACCATTTGAGCCAGCTCTTCTCCTTCCCACTTGTCTTTTGTTTGGTTATGTTTTAATATTTTTAGAGATGGAGTCTCACTGTGTTGCCTAGGCTGGAGTGCAGTGGCTCTTCCTAATTGTTTAATACAATTTATGAATATAATCTAATTATAGTAAGGCAAGGAAGTGCAACTTGAAAATAAATAAATAATAAATCACACATCTTGGGAGTAGTGGGCAAAATAAGGGAAGGACTGTCCCTCCCACAGAGAGGACATTATGTGCTAATCATATAAACTTATTTGCACCTGGTCTTTTTTAAAGCCCCCAAGTTCATATGGCTACTATCTGGACTGTCTACTCAAAAACTTTCACTCTGATTCCTATTTTGAATAACAGTGCTTATATTCACCAATAAGTCTTTAGTTCAAATGAACAAAAAGTATCCTTGTTGATTGATACTGTTTACAGTAATTATCTGTTCTCCTATAATTAAGTTTACCTTGAGACTTAGGTATGTTAAGCTACAGTAAAGTCTTCATTAATCAAAATTCTCAGAAAATGAAACAAGGCCAGGTTCTGCTTATTTGAATAATATTATAATACTTTTTCTACTTCAATATTTGTTCCTTAAAAAAGTAAATTTTAGAATCAGACAGCTGTGTGCAACTCCCAGCTACACACTTGCCAGCTGTTGCCCATAGGCAAGGTATGAACCTCTCTGTGCCTTTTGTTTTCTCTTCTGTAAAATAGCGGTAATAATTGAACCTATTTCATAAAATCGTGAACACTAAATGAGTTAACATATGTAAAGTACTCAGAATAGTGCCTGAAACTTAATAAATGTCATTTGAGGCTTAGGTATTAAGATTAGCTTGTGTGGTTGGGCACAGTGGCTCATGCCTATAATCCTACCACTTCGGGAGGCTGATGCGGGCCAATCACCTAGGATTAGGAGTTTGAGACCAGCCTGGCCAACATCATGAAACCCCATCTCTACTAAATATACAAATATTAGCTGGGCATGCTGGTGCACACCTGTAATCCCAGCTCCTCGGGAGGCTGAGGCAGGAGAATCACTTGAACCCAGGAGGTGGAGGTTGCCGTGAGCTGAGATTGCACCACTGCACTCCAGCCTGCGTGACAGAGTGAGACTCGGTCTCAAAACAAAAAAAGGATTAGCTTGTGTTATCATTGAAGCAAAGACAATTATATAGTAAAAAGTGAAAAGACAGGAATTTTGGGCTGAATTCCAGAGCAGACATGGGAAGCTGACATAGTTGTTCCTAAAATGTTTATTTTTTTGTGTCCTTTTAGCTTCTTGACCCATGCCTTCATCCTGAAAGTACAGTAAAGATCAGTTGAGTTGTTTAATGTTAAACTTGGGGTCTAAATATGTTTTTAAGAAAAGTACTTAAATACTTTCTTCCCATTGATTATAAAATTTCTGTTGATCAGATACGGAAGCATTATATGAAAAAAGGTTTTGAAATAGTTATGTGTCATACAACCCAATTTTTATAAATAATGAAAATGAATATATATGTTGTTCTCTGCATAGAAAATTAGGCTAGCCACATATAAAAATGTACATGAGGAATATCTATCTGTAAGTGATTATTTTCCCATATAGACTTTTTCTCTTTTTATATTTTTTTCCAAATTTTCTACTATAAAAATCTTTTATGATCTATAAGGTTTTTATAAAAGATGTTAAGTCTACATTTTTAAAAATATTGAGGCCAGATGCAGTGGCTCACCCCTGTAATCCCAGCATTTTGGGAGGCCAACGAGGGCAGATCACTTTGAGCTCAGTAGTTCAAGACCAACCTGGACAACATGGTGAAACCCCATCTCTACTAAAAATACAAAAATTAGCTGGGCAAGGTGGCACACACTTGTAATTTCATCTACTCTGGAGGCTGAGACAGGAGAATCGCTTGACCAAGGAGGCAGAGATTGCAGTGAGCTGCTGTACTCCATCCTAGGCCATAGAGTAAGACTCTGTCTCAAAAAATAATAAGTAAATAAATTTAAAAATAAAAATATTCAAATAATACCTTCATTATAAGCTTTACATACTAGATATAAATTTAAACAGTTTTTTATTCTTCAAGTTATTCCTAAGCACCTTGAGGTTTATTATATGAAATCTGTGTTTTAGCTGCTGTACAGTTTTCTAGGAGAGACTTAGTGATCCACAAATTCCAGTCTGATGTGACTTGTATTCGTGGGAGTGTTACTTTAATGAAAAAGTGGTTAAATGTGTTTAATCTTATAAACCGATGTTACCTTAAAATTTATTTATCTATTTTTATTTACTGAGATGGAGTTTTGCTCTTGTCGCTGGAGTGGAATGGCGCGATCTCAGCTCACTGCAACCTCTGCCTCCCAGGTTCAAATGATTCTCCTGCCTCGGCCTCCCAAGTAGCTGGGATTACAGGCATGCGCCGCCACACCTGGCTAATTTTGTATTTGTAGTAGAGACAGGGTTTCACTATGTTGGTCAGGCTGGTCTCAAACTTTTGACCTCAGGTGATCTACCCACCTTAGCCTCCCAAAGTGCTGGGATTACAGGTGTGAGCCACTGCGCCAGCCCAGTGTTACCTTAAAATTCAAATTCAGGCAGGGTGCCATGGCTCACACCTATACTGCCAGCATTTTGGGAGGCCAAGGCAGGCAGATCACCTGAAGTCAGGAGTTCGAGACTACCCTGGCCAACATGGCGAAACCCCATCTTTACTAAAAGTACAAAAATTAGCCAGGCATGGTGGCACGTGCCTATAATCCCAGCTATTTGGCAAGCTGAGGCATGAGAACCTCTTGAACCCGGGAGGCAGAGGTTGTGGTGAGCCAAAATCACACCACTGCACTCCAACCTGGCCAACAGACTTAAGACTCTGTCTCAAAAAAAAAAAAAAAGACATACAGAAACCATCAGATAACGACTAACCAGAAAATGTTTATGTTACCTATTGAGTTTTATGAAATGTGTTATAAGGAAATGGACAAAATCATGAAGGGGGATTAATAAGATAGGTTCTTAGGGAAGGCTATTTTTTTACGTGCTTGGCATTATTATTTTTAATAGCTCCACTGTATTCAAAGTTTCAATCCTAGCTTATTTATGCTACTTCTGAATGAAGTACTGCTGTTAGTGTTTTTTCTTCTTTCACAATCTTTAAAATCTAGAACTTCCTGGTTGTTCTTGTCACTCTTCTATGTGTAAAACCTTTGCTTCTTCACCAGTATTCTGTTCTTCCTTCATCTTTCACTTATCACTTCACATACCATATTCATTCATTCCTGACTATTCCCCATTCCTCACACATATTAACTGTTTCTTACTTTTTCCAAACCTTTTATTTTTGCTGGAATGAGCTTTTCCTTTAAGTCCAAGCTCAAATGTCACTACCTCCATAAATATCAGTCAGGACTAATTTCTTCCTCTTATTTTCATGAGACTCTGTTTATACTGCTATGGTATATATGGTATGGTGGCTAAAAATGCTGAATTTCAAAGATAGGGACCATGTCACATCTATCTTTATCTAACCCAGATGGCATCCTTTTTACTACCCTTTGTAACAAATGACCAGATGCTGAGATCAACTGTTTTGTATTTCATGTTGTCAGATTTTCAAAATGTGTGTGGCGTTTGTAAAAGAGTGTATGCTTATGTGTGTGTGGCAATTAGTAAGCATGGATATTAATGGAGATTAGACTACATTAAAGAATAAAGTGGCCAAGTGTGGTTGCTCACGCCTATAATCCCAGCACTTTGGGAGGCTGAGGCAGGCAGATCACCTGAAGTCAGGAGCTCAAGACCAGCCTGGCCAACATGGTGAAACCCTGTCTCTACTAAAACTACAAAAATTAGCTGGGTATGGTGGTGCACGCCTGTAGTCCCAGCTACTGGGGACTACAGAGGCAAGGGAATCACTTGAACCTGGCAGGTGGTGGTTGCAGTGAGTTGAGATTGTACCACTGTACTCCAGCCTGGGTGATAAGAGTGAGACTACATCTGAAAAAAAAAAAAAAAGACCAAGATACCGTTGGAAATTTACTGATGCAGTTTTCATGATGTAGCCAGGCATGGTGGTGCACACCTGTAGTCCTAGCTACTCAGGAGGCTGAGGCAGGGAGGATCCCTTGAGCCCAGAAGCTTCAGGGTACAGTGGGCTATGAACATGCCACTGGACAACAGAGTGAGACCCCGTCTCTAAAACAAAAAAAAAAAACAAACAAAAAGAAAAATTCCATGTTGTAGTGCCCAACTGACTCCACATTAAATCACCATGACATGGTTTCTATAGGTATTTATCAAAAGCCTTCTGTCTCAGACCTTTTTATCATAATAGAGAATTTTAGGCAGGAGACCCCCAAGACAAATCTCAAAAAATTGTTAAATTTAAGTATGTAAAAAAAAATAAGGCCAAGGCGGGTGAATCACCCGAGGTCAGGAGTTAGAGACCAGCCTGGCCAATGTGGTAAAACCTCATCTCCAGTAAAAACACAAAAATTATCCAGGTGTGGCAGCACACATCTGTAATCCCAGCTACTCAGGAGGCTGAGGCAGGAGAATCACTTGAACCCGGGAGGCAGAGGCTGCAGTGAGCCCAGATCACATCACTGCACTCCAGCCTGGGCAACAGAGCAAGACTCTTTCTCAAAAAAAAAAAAAAAAAAATCAGAAGCACATTTGCACATAAATTGGCTTTGTTTTTTAAAGCTTTCTTTCAAGTAAACCTATAACCTTGAATATTTCTTGAATAGACTACAGAAGTAATATGCATAACATTTTTAGTTTCTTAGGGGGATATGACTGCTTTAAGTCAAATTATTTTAAGTCATATTACAGTGAATTCTGCCCAATGTATAGTTTGTTTTCATTTTAGTAGACTATAATTCTGCCAAGTCTCTTTTATAAGTTATTTTCCCAGTCTATACAGAACCCAAATTCTGATGCTGCAATAGATGTATGCATGTGTTGAGGTGGCATTTCCAACACAAAAAAGGTGTCATGTTTACATTTCTTTTCCATTCCTGTCTTTTATTTTCCTAAGAATTGAAATTTGTCATTGTATGTTTTAATGGTGTTTGGAATTTGGGGTATAAATTTGAAATACTTGTCATTTGATGAACTGAAAATAGTGTAAAATGTTAATTGTTAGATTAAAAAAGAAGTTTATTCTGTTCTGCTTTTACCTGCCTAAGTAGTATAGGAAATTCACAAGGAATAAAGGTTTAGCAAACAGTATATTATCAATTACTTTATTACAGATAAGGACTAGAATACACATTTTTTTTTTTTGGTACAAAGTTAGATTGGTGAGAAGAAAGTCATTGGAAACATGACCCTAAAGTACTGTTGCCATAGAAATAACATCATTTTTACAAAAACCCTTTACTGTTAAGGGATTCACTATAACAATTTTTACTTTGGTTTTGTTTTTTTTCTGTTTTTGGTTGGTTTGGTTGTGTTTGTTTTTTGGGACAGGGTCTCGCGCTGTTACTTAGGCTGGAGTGCAGTGGCGCTATCTTGTATTTTTTTGTGGAGACAAGATTTGGCCATGTTTCTCAGGCTGGTCTCAAACTCCTGAGCTTACCCACCTCCATTCAGCCAATCCATCCACCTCCCAAAGTGCTGGGATTATAGGCATGAGCCACCACACCTGGCCAGGATTTTTACTTTGTTATTTTTAATGTGTTGCTTTGTTACTAGATATACTTTGTAGTTACATTTTTAGAGAAAATTGATGCTCGATTTTATTCAATTATTTGGTCCTTGAGCAGAATTATTAAGGCTGCCAGACAACTACGATGATGCTGTTGTCTATAATCAATACTTGAAACTGCCTTTTCTGCTGCTTTAGGAATTAGGATGTAAATGAAAACTGATAACAAAATAACATTTATAGTGTTATCAGGGAAATAATTTCACTGCCCTTTAGCTGTTAAAGTCTTTGTATGTGGTGCTCTAATTCAGTTCATCTTTGTAAAAGCTTTTCAGTACTCTGAAGCTAGATGATTATTTTTACCTAGTTCCTTAAAATACCAAAAAAAACTTTGGGTAGCATCTAGTAATTTACAGGAGTCTTTAGCTAATTAATATACCTGAAAGAATCCTCTAAGGATCAGGAGACAAAATACAATTCATATTCAATATTTAGAACTTATCATTGCAGATTCTTATTTAAGTAAATAAGTTTACTTGATAAAAGTGAAGGTATGCTGTTAACTTACCATTTAAATTACCACCAGTCAGTTTAGGTATTTGCTTTGTGACCAAGATTACTTGATTTGTTTAATGATCTGTCAAGTGACCTTAACCATACAATGAAGAAATAATCTAAAAAATTACTGTATAACTCCATTTGCCTGTGTCCTTGACACATTCAAAACTGGTTCTCTCCCCTGCCCTTTTTTTTAATCCCCAGCAGGGACCGTTTTATGGGAATGGAACCTCTGCAGATGAACAGAGCCCCATGCTTGTGTTAATGTTCTGCTGTTAACAACTTGAAATTCTTAATAGTTGTTTGTTTGTTTTTTTAACAAGGGGCCCTACATAATTTTCCATTTACTCTGGGCCCATGTTATGTAGCAACTCCTGGTCCTGAGAAACTAGTTGTCATAAAAGATTGTAATATTTCCAGAATAGTCATTGTTCTGTGTTATCTGAATGTATAACCCTATAAATTTTCACAACTGTAGAAAAAACCTTTGTAGGCAGATTTTATTTCAATATATTTTAGTGAGGGAATGTAGGTAACATAGGCTAAAATGTTATTTCATAATAGATGGTTTTAGGGATTTGCCATTTAATTAAAATTTTGTCATTTTAGAACATAAAAGTACTTGCTTACATTTTGTTTAAATCTTATTAGATGAAATGAATTTAGAGCAGGATTTAACTCATTGTGCCATTACAGGTTATCAAGTTATACCCAACCAGCAGCAAAACTACCAAGGAATAGTTGGAGTTCAGCAACCCCAGAGTCAGAGCCTCGTCAGTGGCCAACCCAACAGCATTGGAAATCAGATTCAAGGAGTGGTCATACCCTATACTTCAGTGCCAACGTATCAGGTATATTGTCTCTTTTAAGTACTTTGATTAGAGATGATTTTGAATAAATTAAGTGTACAACTATATCTTCTGTGTTATCCTTTTTATACAAGAAAAACACTTCTGTAATATACTTCATAGTCTTAAGAGTTTTATTAGTCATAGCAGCTTTGTTTTATCCTCATTTTATTGCATTATTCATTTACTCTGTTAATGTTTAGGTTATCTGAAACACACTGATATTGGCAGATAAATATTGTCTGGCATTGTCTTACGTTTCCAGCAATATAGGTAGATGAGCAAATGTCTCATTCTATTCCTCAGCTCCTTAGAAAGTCCTCATTGCTGGCAGAGAGAAATAGGAGGGAAAACAGAAGTTGGGGAGTAGGTATTTGAAATAGTGAGATACAGTGTAGACCATAAATCTGTAGTTATAGAATAGGGAAGTATGTGCAGTTTCCTGTGCTGTGACTGATTTTTTCCTTCCTCTCCATCCCAAAAAGTGAAGATATGTCTCTTATTTTAAAATGTTACAGATTTTAGGCCAGGGACAGTAGCTCATACCTGTAATCCCAGCATTTTGAGATACCTCAGGGGGCAGATTACTTGAGGTCAAGAGTTCGAGATCAGCCTGGTCAACATGGTGAAACCCCGTTTCTACTAAAAAAAAAAATACAAAAAAATGTCTGGGCAAGGTGGTGGGCACCTGTAATCCCAGCTACTCGAGAGGTTGAGGCAAGAGAATCACTTGAACCCGAGAAGCGGAGGTTGCAGAGAGCCAAGATCGCACCACTGCACTCCAGCCTGGGCAACAGGGAGACTCTGTTTTACATTAAATTTTACATTAAAATCTTACAGATTTTAATGTATAGTTCTAAAGCAGAAATACCTATTATTTCATGAATAAGCAGGTATCTTCAATATAATATGATTCATTTTCAAAAATTTGTTTTACCTTTCTTTATCTTTATGGAATTACCTGCAAGAGAGTTTATTAGCCTAATCGTTTTTCATAGCTGAGTCTGATTTTAAGAACTCCAGGCCAGGGCCTAGTACAGTGGCTCATGCCTGTAATCCCAGCACTTTGGAAGGCCAAGGCAGATGGATCACTTGAGGTCAGCAGTTTGAGACCAGCCTGGCCAACATGGTAAAACCCGTCTCTACTAAAAATACAAAAATTAGCCAGGTGTGGTGGTAGGTGCCTATAATGCCAGCTACTCAGGAGGCTGAGACAGAAGAATTACTTTAACCTGGGAGGTAGAGGTTGCAGTGAGCCGAGATTGTGCCACTGCATTCCAGCCTAGATGACAGAGTGACTGAGTCAAAAAAAAAGAGAGAGAGAACTCCAAAGACTACTTTCATTCATCTCAACAAGAAGAGAGTAAACTACTTGGGAACATAAAATATACATGCATTTTATCTAAACACATGTAAACATGTGGCTAACAGAAAAGCCTGTTGGCAGTGTTAGCTTATTTCTGACTGCTCAAAAATTTATGGAGGCTGCTGGGCATGGTGGTTCATGCCTGTAATCCCAGCACTTTGGGAAGCCATTGTGGGCGAACCACTTGAGGTCAGGAGTTCAAGACCAACCTGACCAACATGGTAAAACCCCATCTCTACTAAAAATACAAATATTAGCCAGGTGTGGTGGTGCATGCTTGTAGTCCCAGCTACTCAGGAGGCTAAGGCAGGAGAATTGCTTCAATCTGGGAGGCGGAGGTTGCAGTGAGCCAAAATTGTACAACTACACTCCAGCCTGGAAAACAGAGTGAGACTTCATCTCAAAAAAGTTTATGGAGGCTAAAAACATGAACATTTGCAAGGCTTTGAAAAAAAAAAACCTTTTTCTCTTGAAATTGTCTTTCATATTTTAGGTTTCACTGCCTCAAGGTTCCCAAGGAATTGCCCATCAGACTTATCAACAGCCTGTTATGTTCCCTAATCAGTCTAATCAAGGATCTATGCCCACAACAGCAATGCCTGTTTACTATAGTGTCATTCCACCTGGTCAACAAAATAATTTAAGGTGAGTATGACTAAGTAACCTAATCTTCCAGCTTCCCATTGTTTACCAGGATTATGGTCTGTTGCTAGTTTTAGAGTTGACTAAGGGGCATTACTTGAGAACATTCTCTAATGTAGCATAGAAACTATAACACAGTCTATTTTTAAAATACTTCTTTCAGCCGGGTGCGGTGGTTCACACCTGTAATTCCAGCACTTTGGGAGGCTGAGGTGGATGGATCACCTGAGGTCAGGAGTTCAAGACTGGCCTGGCCAGCATGGTGAAACCCCATCTCTACTAATAATACAAAAATTAGCTGGGCAAGGTGGCGCACACCTGTAATCCCAACTGCCCAGGAGGCTGAGGCAGAAGAATCATTTGAGCCCAGGAGGTGGAGCTTGTAGTGAGCCAAGAATGCACCATTGTACTCCATTCTGGGTGACAAGAGTGAACCTCCGTCTCCATTCATTGATTCATTCATTCATTTATTTCAGTAAAATCGACACAAGCAAAACAGTCCATATAAAAACTAAAGGCAAGTCAAATCTCTGTTGTGCCTAAAAATTAGGCCAGTCTTCTTTTATTCACACAAATGGAGTAACAGTTGGCCATAGTCTTTGGAGATTGAAGTGTAATATTTAAGATGTTCATAGGGGTCTGGAAGGATTGTATTTCCTGTGTATAACTTTAGCAGCAAAATATCTTGCTGGAATATTTTCGGTTTAGGGAAGCTCATTTTTCATCAGTAAGGGGAGTGGCGAGCACCTGTAGTCCCAACTACTCGGGAGACTGAAGCAGAAGAATCGCTTAAACCTGGGAGGCAGAAGTTGCAGTGAGCCAAGATTGCACCACTGCACTCCAGCCTGTGCAACAGAGTGAGACTCCGTCTCCAAAAAAAAAAAAAAAGTAGGGTGGTCTAAATTGTGAGAAAATATGATTGACAGGTGGGAAAGGTGATTGGCAGATTGGAAAGATGAGGTAGTTGGGGTTTCTCCACAAGCATAAGCAACATGGTTCTTCATAGGACATGTGTGCAGAAAATGGCATTAACATGATCTGAGGGTGGAGTTTTAGGCCCTCTTATGCCAAAAGGTCACTCTCTGGGTACCTGCGCAGGCCTAGTTGAAGGGTTTGTGATCTCAGCCAGCTTGAACTAGACATGAGCTGCCCCCTAGATCCTGAAAAACAGCTATAAACACCTGTTATGTAGTTACCCACAGTCAGAAATGCTATCTATAAAGAAAATAGTGGGAATTTAGTTATATATTGCTTGGCCACATGACTTCCTAGTGGGAGTTTTAAGATTAGTTAAGTTAGTAAGTGATTAAAAGCAAGCAAAGCCGGTTAAGTTTGGCAGACTGATTAGGTTAGCCCTCTATTTCACCTGGGTGGTTGCCAGAGGGGCAGCTATCCTCCTTTTAAGAATGGGGACCTAAGTTACCTTCACTGATAAGAGGTTAGGCTGGAGGCAGTAGCTCACGCCTGTAATTCCAAAACTTTGGGAGGCTGAGGCAGGTGGATCACCAGAGGTCAGGAGTTCGAGACCAACCTAGCCAACATGGTGAAACCCTGTCTCTACTAAAATACAAAAAATTAGCCCGGGATGGTGGCATACGCCTGTAGTCCCAGCTACTTGGGAGACTGAGGCAGGAGAATCACTTGAACCTGGGAGGTGGAGGTTGCAGTGAGCCAAGATCATCCCATTGCACTCCAGCCTGGGGAACAAAAGTGAAACTCTGTTTCAACATACATAAGATGTTGTCATTCAGTTATGGTTTCAGATGTCATTTGTGGGTAGAGAAGGGATTGACATACCTTGTTGCACTGGAAAATGGGGGCTTAATTCTGAGTTTGTCAGAACTCACCCTCCCCCAAGAGGAACTCACATATTTTCCTTCTCCTTCCATCTTTATGGCTGCCAGTGTTTCAGTACATGATTGAGGAGGCCCAGGCTTTTTTTATTTTTTGAGACGGAGTCTCACTCTGTTGCCCAGGCTGCAGCACAGTGGCACAAGCTCAGCTTACTGCACCCTCTGCCTCCTGGGTTCAGGCAATTCTCCTGGCACAGCCTCCCAATTATCTTTGATTACAGGTGTGTGCTACCATGCCCAGCTAATTTTTTTGTTGGTTCTTTTTTTTAGTAGAGATGGGGTTTTACCATGTTGGCTGGCCTGGTCTCGAACTCCTGACCTCAAGTGATCCACCTACCCAGACCTCCCAAAGTGCTGGGATTACAGGTGTGAACCACCATGCCCAACCTGGCCTAGACTTTTTAAATGGCAGATTGGTTGTGAATCTCTCAGGCAACCTTGCAATTTAATATCATACTGAGTCGTAGGTCCTTTGAGGCAAAAACCACTGCACAATGAAAATAGAAATATGTACTTGGTTAAATTTCCCATTTGTTGTATAAGTTTAAATTTTATAAATAAGGAAAAAAAAAACCTCTGAATCTGAGTTTTTTACCCTGATAAATCTAAGTTTCGGATCTGGAATGCCAATTCAGTTTCTGAATTGTCAGAGGCAGAATTCTGTGCTAAAGTAGGGTGAAATGAAAGGTGAGAAAATTGTTGAATTATCTACTTTTTGAACCAAAGTTTAATTTTTTATTTATCAGAGAATATTACCAAAGTCATCATTTCTATGTAGGGCAGAGGCTGAGAGATGGGTACTAAATTACATCTGAAGGCCTGCATACTGGGAAGAGGGGCTTTCATGAGGGAAGGATATCAAGCCTATAAGAACCTATATAAGATGGCTTAGGCTTCCAGACTTTTTCATGTTTGTTATATCTGTCAATCCCTTGAAACAAAAAAGATTTTGTGTGCTTGACTTGTGAGAGAGCTTGCCGTAAGAGTGTGGCTACAGATGAGAGCATAATTATGTGCCTACCTCTATAGTGAGCCTTATTTTAAGTGTAATGGCAGAATCCAAAAGCTGTCAGGTGGGTGCTGATGACTACACTTTGGAAAGATCCTTGGTTTTAGTCCCTGGCCCTGCTTCATGAAGAAATTTAAAAAGTTGAAGAGCCTTGGCCTTGGCCTGAGGGATAGCCTGGAGCACAGAAATTAAAAGGTAGAGGAGATTCTCCAACAACCTCCAATGTGAATCTTAATTAAAAGTCTTTGGTTCCGGGCATGGTGACTCCCGCCTGTAATCTCAGCACTTTGGGAGGCTTAGGCAGTGGATCACTTGAGGTCAGGAGTTCAAGACCAACCTGGCCAACATGGTAAAACCTCAGCTCTACTAAAAATACAAAAGTTAGCCAGGTGTGGTGGCGAGCACCTGTAATCCCAGCTACTTGGTAGGCTGAGGCAGGAGAATCACTTGAACCTGGGAGGCACAGGTTGCAGTGAGCCAAGATTGCACCGCAACACTCTAGCCTGGGCAGCAGAGCAAGACTCTGCCTCAAAAAAATAAAATTTAATTTAAAAGTCTTTGGCCAGGCACAGTGGCTCACTCCTGTAATCCCAGCACTTTGGGAGGCCAAGGCGGTCAGATCACCTGAGGTCGGAAGTTTGAGACTAGCCTGACCAACATGGAGAAACCCATCTCTACTAAAAAAACAAAATTAGCTGGGTGTGGTGGTACATGTCTGTAATCCTAGCTCCTCGGGAGGCTGAGGCAGGAGAATCCAATCGCTTGAACTGAGGAGGCGGAGGTTGCGGTGAGCCATGATCTCCCCATTGCACTCCAGCCTGGGCAACAAGAGCGAAACTCTGTCTCAAAAAACAAAAAGTCGAATTACTCACAGCTTGGGGCTGTGACCCAAATGAGGCAGATAAACTTGAAATAAGATGGGTGTAAGCTGACAGTAGTGATTGGTCACCGTGTGACAAACTAGCATTGATCTGTTCCAAGTATAGAGTACCAGTATGAGAAATTGAATGGGTTGTACATGAAGCAGGGAATGTATATTCTGTCACACTCATATCTTGGTACGTTTTCGACTAGTTACTTGGTAGGAAGTCAAGTCATGTACATATTTAGTTAAAACTCTCTGGCTGGCCACAGTGGCTCACGCCAGTAATCCCAGCGACTTTGGGAGGCCAAGGCAGGTGGATCAATTGAGGTCAGTAGTTCGAGACCAGCTTAGCCAACATGGTGGAACCCTGTCTTCACTAAAAATACAGAAATTAGTCATGCGTGGTGGTGGGTGCCTGCAATCACAGCTGCTTAGGAGGCTGAGGCAGGAGAATCACTTGAACCTAGAAGGTGGAGGTTGTAGTGGGCCAAGATGGCACCACTGCACTCCAGCCTGGGCAACAGAGTGAGACCCCATCTCAAAAAAAAAAAAAAAACGGAATTAATTAAAGATCTCTTTGGGTGGAGAAAAAACAATTTGTAATTAACTAATGGCATTTTTAAAAACATAGCAGCATTCTTTACAGAAAATGTTATTTCTGCTTCTGGGCAATATTTTATAGACACATCACCATAATATTTCATGTTTACCTGGAACCATCACGTAAAAAGTCAACTACTAGTAATTTTTATTAATGAGATAATTGAATTACCATCTAAGGGCTAATGTTTAGAGGCAATTCAGAAATCTAGATGTAGTGGTTTATATAAATTATATTTTATCCTACATATTTCAGTATATTTACCTAAAAAGCAGGGGCTCATCTAATTGCTGAAGCTCCGGCTGGGCGCAGTGGCCAGGCGACAGAGTAAGACTCTGTCTCATAAATAAATAAATACATAAACACATACATACATACTCAAGCACCTAGAACAGGGCCTGGCATAAAGTCGGAGCTTGGTAAATCTATACTGAATGAACACATTTCTTAAATGTCAAAGGCCAGCTTGCACATGTGTGTATGTACATATACATCATTAACTGTTGGCCTCAATGTTATTTTATTTCTGTAACCTCTCTAAGCTTTTCAAATTTTTCATCAAATTACAAAACAAATAATGCTGTGATATAAGTGAAGCAGTACAGAGCTGTGTAAAGGGAAAAGTAATCATCGTACCCTACTCCACCCCCCATCCCCAAGTAACTAGCATTCACATGCTAGGGTGTGTTCTGTCACATTGGCCTCCTGCCTACACAAACAGTACATGCATAAATACTCATGTATAGGAATTGGGTGGTGAGTTTTAGTGAAGTACACATTCTCTTGCATCTTTTTTTCATTTTATTCTTTTTCTGGACATCTCATTCTGTTACCCAGGCTGGAGTGCAGTGGCATAATCAGGACTTACTGCAACCTCCTCCTCCCAGGCTCAAGCAATCCTCCCACTTCAGCCTCCTAAGTAGCTGGGACTACAGGCACACACCACCACACCCAGCTAATTGTTTATGTTTTTAGTAGATGTGGGGTCTCACTGTGTTGCCCAGGCTGGTCTTGAACTCCTGGGCTTAAGCAATCCTCTCACCTCTCCCTGCCAATGTGCTGGGGTAACAAGCATGAGCTGCTGTGCCTGGCCTGCATTTTTTCCTTAATAATATATCATATTATATGTCATATTATCAAAAATAATATATTATTTTTTCTTAAAAATAGATCATGAACATTTGATTAGGAAATACTAATCTAAAACATCTTTTTTTGTTTTTCTAATTTCTTGACAAACATAATTTTATGTAAATGAGATTATGTCATCCAGGCAGTTTTTTATTGTCCTAACCTCCTTCTCTCTCCCTCCCCTACCACTGGACCATTTCCCACACACACGCTAGTTAGCCCATATTTCTCTCCTGGTTTCTATCCTTCCTTCCTCCTTTCTCCTTGTGCTTATTCATATACTAACACAGATATGGTACGGCGACATGAACGAAATAGCACACATATACACACACTCAAATTGAGCTTATAAATAGTTTCAAATGTAAAATGGCTACAACTTGGTCTTGATTTTTTGTATGACCACATCATGTCTGACATGTGGTGGGAGAATCCATTCACATTTACTATTACAGCTGATACACCGAACTTTTTTCACCAGCCTATATTCGTTTGTCTGTTTCACCACACTGTACTTGATTGGTTAGTCTTCTGCCATTTTCTCAGATGTACATCTGAGAAATTTCTCCAAATACATGCTATATTCATTGAGGCTCTTCATTATGGAATCCCACTGATCTGATGCCAGGGAATATGTTGGTCCAAATAAACTAATTTTTCAGATAACTAAATCTCATGCCATTAAACATTAGTTATTAGGTGGCATGATGTGGTTAGAAAAAACACGGGCTTTGGAATCATATAAACCTGTCTTCAAGCCAGTGTGACCCTGGACAAGTGACTTATTTGTACTTCTGTTTTCTCATTTGTAAGACAGAAATAATGCCTTACAGAACTGGTGTAAGGAATTACATGTCTAGAACTTTGTGTATGGAAATTGCAAATTTGCCAACCGTATATCTGATACCCAAAATATATAAGGAAATTCTACAATTTAGCAGGAAAAATAAATAACCAGACTCCCCCTCAAAAAAAAATTGGGTAAAGGACTTGAACAGAAATGTATCCAGAGAAGACATACAAATGGCAAATAGGCCAGTGAAAGGATGTTTGGCATCACTAATCATCAGAGGAATGCAAATCACAACCATAATGAGATATCACCTCACACCTGTTAAAATGGCTGTTATCAAAAAATCAAAAGTCAGTAAGTGTTGAGAAGGATGTGGGAAAAAGGTAACCCTTGTAATTAAAAATGTAAAATGGTGCAGCTGCTATGGAAAACAGTACAGAGGTTCCCTAGAAATAAAAATAGAACTATCATTTGATCCAGCAATCCCAAATATTTCTAGGTATTTATTGCAGAATAATGGAAATCAGGATCTCGAGGAGATATTTATACTCCCTTGTTCATTGCAGCATTATTCACAGTAGCCAAGATATGGAAACAGCCTATATGTCAATTGATGAATGAGTGGATTTTTAAAAATTAAGTATGGCCCATTCTTGTAATCCCAATACCTTTTGAGGCCAAGGCATGAGGATGGCTTGAGCTCAGGAGTTTGAGACTAGCCTGGGCAACATAGGGAGACCTCATTTCTACAAAAAAAATTTTAAAGTAGCTGAGTGTGGTGGCACATACCTGTGGTCCTAGCTACTCTACTCAGGAAGTTGAGTTGTGGGAAGATAACTTTAACCTGGGAGGTCAAGGCTACAGTGAGCCATGATTATACCACTGTATTCCAGCTTGGGCGACAGAGCCAGACGCTCTCTCAAAAAAGGAAAAAAGGTTATGTATGTACTGTAATGGAACATTATTTACCCTTTAAAAAGAAGGAAATCCTGCCATAAGTAACAACATGGACAAACCTTGAATGTATTATGTTGAGTGAAATAAGCCAGTCACAGAAGGACAAATACTGCCTTATTCCATAGTATGACCTCTAAAACTTGGCTGGGTGCAGTGGCTCCCACCTGTAATCTCAGCACTTAGGGAGGCTGAGGCGGATGGATCACCTGAGGTCAGGAGTTCAAGACCAGCCTGGCCAACATGGTGAAACCCCATCTCTACTAAAAATACAAAAATTAGCTGGGCATGGTGGTGCCGGTTGTCTCAGCTACCCCAGAGGCTGAGGCACAAGAATCACCTAAACCTGGGAGGTAGAGGTTGCAGTGAGTCAGGATAGTCCCACTGCACTCTAGCCTGGGTGACAGGGCGAGACTGTGTCTCAGAAAATACATAAAATAGACACACTTGTAGAAGCAGAGTAGAATGGATTGTTGCCAGGGGCTGCAGGGAGGGGTAAGTGGAAAGTTACTCTTCAGTGGATATAACATTTCTTTTATCCAAGATGAATAAATTCTGGAGATCTGCTATACTACATTTTGCCTATAGTCATATTGTGTTGTACACTTGAAGTTCTGTTAAAAGGGTAGCTCTCATGTTAAAAAAAAATTTTTTTTAAGTATTATGGTGTCTCTGAGGGATTTGTGACATCCATTTTAATAGTTGACATGCCTTTAGCACTTACCTGGTTCTGAGCTCTGTTCCAGATCATTGTGATGAGTGTATACTTCTCCAAAAAACAAGTGTGAAAGCTGGAAGAAACTATACAGCATCATTAATTTATCCTTAAAGCAACAAATATTTTTGTTTTGGCTGTTATTCCCAGTTAGACTAAATATAATAAGATGTGAATTTTTTTAGTGTGACTTTTTCCCAGATTAATATGTTTTCTGTGTAACCTGAATCTACACCATTGTTCTTTTCTGGCTGGTCAAACCAATACTTCTTCAAAGACACTACCTTTTTTGGTTTAAGAAAATTTATCTTTTTGTTTACCTCCCTGAATTTGAAGTCTACATTTTTACAAGAACGCTCAGCTGAGAAATGAAAAATAAATCACATTAATTTTCAGAGTTACATAAAGAAAAATATGTGTAGCAGATTCTCAATATTTGTAGATTTCGTATTTGTAAATTTGCCTATTTGCTGAAATTATTTGTAACCCCTAAATTGATATTCATTGCACTTTCTTTTTCATTCCTGGACACATTCTATGTGGCAAAAGTTTCAGTCATCAGGCAAACCATTCCCCGCTGAGGTCAGACAAGGCACATGCTGCCTCCCTGTTTCAGTTCTTCTATTATAAACAGTTGTCCTTTTCGGTCTATTTAGTGCCACGTTGTTCATTTTTTTGGGTTTTGTTTGAAATGGCTCCCAAACACAATGCTGATTTTCTGTCTTGTGTTACTAACCACAAGAAAGCTCTGCTGTCTGTTCAAGCATGAGTTGGTATTGGCTATCAGTTCAATGTTAATGAATCAACAAAGCAGTACATCCAGAAAAAGAGGAAATTCACAGATGTATATGTGAGGCCACTCCAGAAAGTCCTAAAGTAACATCCAAAATGCATGACGAAGTTATGAAAAACATGGAAAGGCAGCTATATTGGTAGATTCATGAGATGATGAGTGAGTTTATCTTCCTGTTTTGGGGGATTTTTTTTTTGTTCTCTCTTTTTTTTAATTTTTAAACTTTTTATCTTTGAAGAAATAGCTCCAGATTTTCTGTTCTCTTGGCTTCTCAATATGATAATCAAGTTTTAACAAAGCATAGTGGACAAGATTGTTGTGAAACTGAAAGCCAAAGAAATGTGTGATCATGTTACCAAAGGTCAGGAAAATGTTAAATAACATTTTATTATCAAGAAATAGTGTGAAGAGCTGGGCACAGTGGCTCATGCCTGTAATCCCAGCACTTTGGGAGGCCAAGGCAGGTGGATCACTTGAAAACAAGAGTTCGAGACCAGCCTGGCCAACATGGTGAAACCCCATCTCTACTAAAAACACAAAAATTAGCCAGGCGTGGTGTCAAGCGCCTGTAATCCCAGCTACTCAGGAGGCTGAGGCAGGAGAATCACTTGAACCCATGAGACAGAGGTTGCAGTGAGCTGAGATGGCGCTACTGCGCTCAATCTTGGATGACAGAGCGAGACTTCTCTCAAAAAGAAATACTGCAAAGTTTCCCAAAGTTTTTGCATTTCTAGAATCTCATTTGTCTTCACAGTGTCCTTCTAAAAAAGATAAGAGTATGTATTTGTTTTTATTTTACATGTATACACTATGAAATTTCGACCCTATATATCCTGATATAATTGATATGGCCCTGACCTTAAGCCTGAGCAACATCATTTTTTAATGCCCTCCTGCTGATTCTAGTGGGCACAAGAGTTGAAACAACCAGCCCCCCAGTCTTGTTTTCATTCATGCCTTCAGCTGTCCACAAGTAGCTGTATCCCAGTAAAATTTTACACATTAGCAGTAAAGTCATGATGTCTGTTTGTCACTTTGTCACTGTTTGTTAGTAGATTTTCATCTGAAATCCAGTGTCCTGACATAAAACTATATAAAGTACTACATACCAACAATTTATAAGTCTCTAGTTCTTTGATCTAAAGTGTATCTTAAACTCTAGGCTACGGGGTCTTGATCCATACAGTCTTACTGTTTTAGATGCTAAATGGATTGTAGTAGCCTTCATTTTGTTGCAAGATTATAAGGAGTAAGATTGCTATAAGAACACTAAGTGAGCCTTTATTTTGAAAAATGTCTTACTTGGCTTGGGTTGCTTAGCAAAATTGTTTTCTTACAGAGGCTGCTTGTGTAGAAAAGTCGAATTTGAATTATTATGTCTACTTTCAGCCCAACCCTTCAGTTCACTGAGGCAGTTTTGTGTTTGGATTGGACTGTGTTGTTAGTTATTAAGATTGAACACAGCCTGATGATATAAGTCACATGCACTGTCACTTTGAGCGAGCAAAGTACTAGTCAGGGACACTAGTTTTACAACTCGTGACATTTTTCTCAGTCCTTATTGTGGAGAGAAAATTAGTTTGATACCTGCAGAATCTTCAAAAGTGGGCAAGTGAGTTGGATATCTTCAAAATGCTCTCATTTTTACTGGTTCTTCTCTATTTTACCTTTCATTTTCCCTATTTTTATCTTGAAATTCAAAAGGATAATACCTTTGTCTTTGATCTATATTCTCAAAGGGGTAGCATACAGAGAGGAACTTGAAAAGACTGTAGCCTTTTTTTTTAGAACCTTTAAAAAATGTTTCACAGAATCTTTATGAAATTATGAAAAAGAAAACCTACTTTCAAATCTTTTTCACTTTTTTCTCTCCACAGTCTATTTTTTCTCATTTTTGTATCCTAGTATTTCTCTAGTGTCCCCTTTGTCCTACTTGTGAATCCTCTCTTGTATTCATTTCATTTCTCCTAAGCTTCTAGTTTTACATTTTCGGTTTTTTGTTTGCCTCGGTTATCCTTTGAAATAATTGATAATGAGTCTGTCAATCTGAACTATATCTTTTGGTAAAGTTTCACTTCTCTCATTATTAAAATTGAAGTTACTAACTCCTAGCTGAGAGAAATAAAATGTAGTAAGAAATAAAATTTCGATTATGCAAGATAAGTTCAAGAGATGTGTTGTACAAGACTGTGTCTACAGATAAATATTGTATTATACACTTAAAACTCTGTGAGGCTAGATCTTGCATTAAGTATTCTTACACCAATAAAAATATTTTTAAACTGAGCAAACCTATATACTCTACAGTGTATCTGCACTGATAACCTATGTATGATTTTGTAGCACTAACAGAATGGATGAAGAAAGATAATGTTGAAGGAATAAAATGCAAAAGAAAAAAAGTTACTTTCACTGCTAAAACATTGCCTTTTCAGGTCATTCATTTCTTCTTTAGTGGATATAAAAGAGGGGTTTTTGTTTGTTTGTTTGTTTTTACCATTTTTTGTAGGCATGTGTTTATTAGCAAATTTATTAGTAAATTGTTGTATTCACAAAAAGTGTTAAAGGTGAAGGGAAGAGGGTGCCATAGCTATTTCATTTTTGTGAACTCACCAACATGAGTGATAATAGTAATACTCTGGATTTAAATTATTTAAGTAGGTACCTTCAAGGAATAGGAGAGAGAGGTAACATTTCATGCAAAAAACCTCTTTTTGTGCATAATTGATCACACAGAATATTTGTAGTACTTCCTCAGCCTCTCAGTGAGGTTCTGTTGTTGAAAAATACCCCAAATACTTCTCTTATATCTGTTTTGTCTATTAAAACAGTCCTTCCTCTGTGTACCTTGTTTAGGTCTTTCTGGTTAAACATACATAGTCAATGTAGAAAACTTTGAAGTTTCAAGTGTTTGGTAACAAATCAGCTACAATCTCAGCACCCAAAAATAATCACTGATAAATTTTGATGTACTTCACCAAAGTCATTTTTCAGTGCGCATACATATATATGAACTATGTCAGCAATCACATTTTTTAACATTTTATTTAATACTTTGTAAGAACTGCATTATTAATTTTTCTTTTAGGCTGGGCATGGTGGCTCATGCCTATCATCCCAGCACTTTGAGAGGCTGAGGCAAGTAGATCGCTTGAGCTCAGGAGTTTGAGACCAGCCTGGGCAACACAGTGAAACCCCATCTCTACAAAAAATAAAAGAATTAGCTGAGCATGGTGGCACATGCCTGTGGTAACAGCTGCTCAGGAGGCTGAGGTGGGACAATTGCTTGAGCCCAGGAAGTTGGGAAGTTGAGGCTGCAGTGCTGAGATCACACCACTGAACTCCAACAGAGAGAGCCCCTGTTTCCAAAAAAAAAAAAACAGAAGGAAAGAAAAGGTTTTTCTTTCAAAATTAAACCATATGTAAGCTGGATGTGATGGTAGGCACCTGTAATTCTAGCTACTTGGGAGGCAAAAGCAAGAGAATCGCTTGAACTTGGGAGGCAGAGGCTGCAATGAGTTGGTATCGTGCCACTGCACTACAGCCTGGGCAACAAAGCAAGACTCCATCTCAAAAATAAATAAACCATATATAAATATTTGGAGTAAAGTAGTAAAATTCTGCCTCTCTAATCTATTGCCCTTTCTGGAAAGCAGTCACTATACATAAATATAATCACTATTTAGAGTCTTTGTTTGTTTGAGATGGAGTTTCACTCTGTAGCCCAGGCTCAAGTGCAGTGATGCGATCTCAGCGTACTGCAACCTCTGCCCTCGCGAGTTCAAGCGATTCTCCTGACTCAGCCTCCCAAGTAGCTGAGATTATAGGCAGCTGCCACCACACCTGGCTAATTTTTGTGGTTTTAGTGGTGGGGTTTCACTATGTTGGCCGAGCTGGTCTTGAACTCCTGACCTCAAGTGATTTACTCGCCTCAGCTTCCCAAAGTGCTGGGATTACCAGTGGGAGCCACCATGTCCAGCTGGGTTTTTTTTTTTTTTAAGGTGGAGGTCAGTGTTTTTGTTTGTGTCATGTGGAATCTTTTTATGAATGTTTTATTCTGCAACTTGTTTGTCTTATTAAACATTATGCTTGACCAGGTGCAGTGGCTCACGCCTATAATCTCAGCAGTTGGATCACCTGAGGTCAGGAATTCTAGATCACCCTGGCCAACATGGCAAAACCCCATCTCTGCTAAAAACTACAAAAATGAACTGGGCATAGTGGCACATGGTTATATTCCCAGCTACTCAGGAGGCTGAGGCAGGAGAATCGTTTGAACCCAGGAGGCGGAGGTTGCAGTGAGCCAGGATGGTGCCATTGCACTCCAGCCTGGGCAAGAGAGCAAGACTGCATCTCAAAAATAAAAATAAATAAACATTTCGCTTAAACTTTTTTCCATAGAGCATCTTAATTTTAGGTTAGGATAGAGAGAAGTTAGCTTGAGTAAGAGCCTTAAATTTGTATTTAAGACTCTTAAAAACAAACCAAAAAATTAGTCCAGTAGCAGTCTTTGAAGTGAACTTGAAGTGGGAAGAACCCCCAGGCAGAAGGGTATCATATTATGTGCATCAAGTGGTGGCATCCTCAGCTGTGGTGGTAGCGGTAGGAAGGGGATTAATCTGGGGTGTACCTTGAAAGAAGAAACCAGTATTTTGTGTTATTTTAAGTGAGGATTAAAGAAAGATTTGAGATTTCTTAATGGGTAATACCTCACTAGCAGTAATACATGTTGGGATTGAAAATGAGTGTAACTATTATTTGAATATTATTTACTTTAAAATACCTACTAGATCTAATGTCAGCAAACTTTTTCTGAAACAGGCCAAATAAGAAATATTTGAGGCTTTGTAAGCCAAGATACAGAATTGTGGATTCTATTTCGGTATTTAATAACAAGGGGGAAAATAAATTTCATAAATTTTTATAGATAAAATTCAAAGTATAATGAGCACAATGGATTTATTTTGGGTGGTAGATAATATTTTACTTAATTGGGGTTCAGAGTTAGTGTTCTCTGTCATCAAGTAGATTTCAAATGTTCGTCTGTAAAAACCATTGTTAGCTTGCAGGCAGTACAGAAGCAAGCAGTGGGCTGGGTTTCGCCTATAGGCCATAGTTTGCCAACTAGATGGTTGATAGCCAGCAAAAAAAAAGACCAAAATGAAGACCAACGACATAGGAAAAAGGAGTGTGGAACTCAACGTACAAGGAGATTTCAAAGATTAACAGTCAGGTGTTGGGGGTAGGGGAGGAGGAGAGATGAAGACCATAAAGAGGAAAAAAAAATTAGATGTGACCAGAAGAAGTCATTTGTAATCTTGGAGATAGTATGTGGTAAAGTAAGTGAGTTTGGATGGTTCATGAAGTATTATGGACAAAATGTCATAGTATTTATTCAAAAAGAGAAAAGAGGTAACTACTTTGAAAATTAGAAGAGAAAGAACTTGTATAAAGGAGAAAAGAATTTTTAGGCCAGGTGCAGAGGTTCATGCCTGTAATCCCAGCATTCTGGGAGGCTGAGGCATGCAGATCAGCTGAGGTCAGGAGTTCAAGACCAGCCTGGCCAACATGTCTCTTCTAAAAATACAGAATTAGCCAGGTGTGGTGGCACCTCCCTGTAATCCCAGCTACTGTGGAGGCTGAGACAGGAGAATTGCTTGAACGTGGGAGGCAGAGGTTGCAGTGAGCTGAGATGGTGCCATTGCATTTCAGCCAGGGGACAAGAGTGAAACTCTGTTTCAAAAAAAAAAAAAAAGAATTCAAAAAAAATTTAATATGAAAGAAAAAGAAATGATTCTCTAAATCTTCCCTGCCTACTTTTAAATTACTCTTCAGTTTACATTTTTACAGCTTTTATTCCTCAAGTAAATTTTAAGCTTTTCCAAATTGTTTTTAAAAATCCACAGTGACTTTTTTTTCACTGCCTAAGGTTTTGAATGGCTGTTGCCAAACTTGCTGTTTTAAATATTTCTTGAGGCCACAAACAACCTATACAACAAGCAATCCCGTGAGATAGGCCAACCCAATTTACAAAGTAGAAGAAGTATGTGTTAGAAGTGTCCCTCTAGCATATCTTGTGTATTTTATTTTTTGAATAATTTCCAAGTCTTGGGAGTGTGCTGACTTTTGTATCTTACTTGGTATCAGGGCCAATATGAGGGATATTGAAGAAAGAATCATTAAAATTTGCAGCCTCCTGACTTCTGTTTTTAGCCAAAACGGAGTAATAGAAACTGATTTTCTCCTCCTACCTTAACCAAAAAGCCAGAAAATTATGTGAAACAATAGTTTCTAGATATTGGACATTGGACAGTGAAGAATAGTAAACCCTGAGTGGGAGAAACAAAAGAAGTGAGTCTCAGGATTGCCCCACCTTAGTGCCTCTACCCTCCACAAAACGTTTCCCAGCCACAGCTCAGGGAGGGGGAACCCAAGCAGAGTCTCTGAGTTAGGAGATGGAGTTGGGACTTAAGTCAAGGTAGCTAGAGTTTACAGGGCAGAGAATACTGAAGAGGAGAGCTCTAGAGATCTCTGGAGGGACCTCCTTGAGTCTTAGTTGAATAGATTGGTACATATATTTGCAAAAACTACCTGAGGCCAGGAAAAGAACCACTCAAAAGGAGCAGACATAAACAATCCCTGGAACTCACCCAAGGACAGTAATCATTTGTAGTCCTGCCAGCCAATGTCAAAACTGCATAATACCTGAAGCATCAAGTAGAGGACTTAAAAGGACATTATCTCAATGTGGAGGGAAATTGGTCTTAGATTAAAAGCTGCTGTTTGACTCTAAGCTTCCTGTTGTCCCATCACCAAAAAAAATTAAAAGGGTGCTGTGGTCCTGCCTAAAAAATCATAAAAGCAAAACCCAAAAGAATTGTTTCCAGAAAACTTAACTGTGGTCCAGAACAAAGCTCAAAAATACTATTACAAATTACAAGAGTATCCAACTCCCGACAAGGCTAAATTCACAATTTAGTCTTGACTCCAATCAGAAATTATCTGTCTCCAATCAAAAATTCCTAAGAATGCAGAGAATCAGGAAACTAACTCTAATAATGAGGAGAAAAATCAGTGAGTTGAAACTGTGGAACAATGCCAGTGTAAAAATCAGAGAGGGAAAATGATAAACAAAGCATCATTGCTCTTAAGGGGCCTAATTCATGTGTAATTGACATCCTCAAAAGAGAGAAAAGGGAACAAAAAATACTTGAATAAGTGATGGTTGAAGTTTTTCAAAATTTGATGAAAATTATAAACCCACAGATCCAACAAGCTCAGCAAAGTCCAAGCAAAAGAAATGTGAAGAAAACGTCTTAAGTTATAAAGAGAAAATCTTAAAAGCAGCCAGAGGGGAAAAAAGAGTCATTGCATACCGAGGAACACAGTTAAGAATGTCAGCAGACTTAAAAGCAATACAAGCCAGAAGACAGTGGAGCAACATCTTTATTTGAAGAAGTGAAACAAAGAAAACTTGCGTTCTATACCCGTAAAAATATTTTTCAGAAACAGAGTTTCAAACACACAAAAGCTGAATTAATTGCCAGCCAACCCGAACTATGAGAACTGTTAAAGCAAGTTTTCAGACAGAAGGAAAGTGATACCAAATGGAAATTGGTGGTACACAAAAAAATACAAATAAAAGGTAAGCAATATACAGGCTTAAAAAACAAATATATTTTTGTCCTTCTGACAAAAGATTTATATGTATAATATATCTAGAATTCTCAAACCAACTACCTGGAGAAACAGTTTGTTTTAAACATTAAACATACTTCTGCCATATAACCCCACTTCCAGATATTTAAGAGAAATGAATACTGGAAGCAACCCAAATGTTTAGCTACAGATGAATGGATAAACAAACCGTGGTATATTCATCAGTGGAATACTACTTAGCAATAAAAAGAATGACCTATTGATAAAGCAACATGATGAATCTCATAATTATCCTAAGTGACAAAAAAAAAAAAAGGGAGGGGGCAGGCCAAAAAAATAGTATATAAACCATATTACTTCATTGATATTAAATTATAGAAATGCAACCTAATCTCTGTTGACAACAGACAGATCAGTGGTTACTGGAGCCAGGAGGCTGGGAAGAGTTTATAGGGAAGAAGGAAAGGGGGGACTACAAAGAGGTACAACGCAACTTTGGGGGTTGGTGAGGTTTCATGAAGTGTATATATATAAAAACTCATCAACTTCTATACTTTATTTGCAGTTTATTTTCTATAAATTATATCTCAGTAAAACTATAAAATAGTCTCAAATTAAAAATTTTTTTAGAGGCTGGTTCTTGCTGTCACTTAGGCCAGAGTGCAGTGATGTGATCTTGGCTCACTGAGGCCTCAACCTCCTGGGCTAAAGCAATCCTCCTGCCTCAGCCTCTAAGTAGCTAGGACTACAGGAGCACACCACCATACCCAGCTAATTTTTTAGTTTTTTTTAAAGATAGGATCTCGCTATATTACGCTACTGGTGTCGAACTCTTGGGCTCAAGTGATCCTCCCACCTCAGTCTCCCAAACTGCTGGGTTTACAGATGTGAGCCACCTTGCCTAGCCTTCTTTTCTAATAGTTTAAGCAAAGACTAGTTTTAGATAAAGTGAAAAGAAATACTGTAAAACTAACAAATCATTAAAAACAAGAGTAACAATTTGTAAGGAAAGATAGATCACAGGGCATTTAATGGAGTGATAAAGGTAGACTCAGATTAACTGATTGTAAAATCTGTTATAGAGTCATATTGAAATGAAATGTTAAAATTTAATTCAAAAAAAATTTTTTTTGAAAGCAAATGACTAAAAATAACTCCTTTCAGCCAGAGGTGAGAGTTTGGGGGGCGGTGGGGAAAGAAAGTCCAAATAACTATTTTGGACCAGGCTGACCAACATAGTGAAGCCCATCTTTACTAAAAATACAAAAGATTAGCTGGACATGGTTGAGTACTCCTGTAATCCTGATAAAAATACATGTAAAACTTTTATGCTCAAAACCATCTTGTGATGCAGAACGTTTGTGCTCCCTATGATTTATGTCTTAGATGTCAGAAAACTACAGCCCACAATCTAAGAATGATTTTTAAATTTTTAAAGGATTATTACTTTTTAACTCAAGTGACCACATGTTCCTCAGGGCTAAAATATATACTAGCTCACTCTTGCAGAAAAAGTTTGCCAGCATCTGCCTTTAAAAAAAACCTTGACAGATGGGTATCAGAGACATGTTTATGAATATTTGTAGCAACAGTGTTTAGCCTAATACTAGAAGTAACCCAAATAAAATGGAATAGAATGCCTAAGTATATTTTGATATATTCATTTCAGACACTAGTGTACAACAAATAAAATTAATAAACAACTACTTGTATCCAATTAGTTGAGTCTCACAGATATGATACTGAGTAAAAGAAACAGTCATAAAATAGTCTATACAATGTTATTCCATTTATTTAAGGTCAAAAACAGGCAAAACTTAACTATGTTCTTTTGGGATACATATAAACATGGTGAAATTATATAAGAAATAAAAAGCAGGTAAGTGCTGGCCAGATGCAGTGAGTCACACCTTTATTTCCAGCACTTTAGGAGGCCAAGGTGGGCAGATCAGTTGAGGCCAGGAGTTTGAGACCAGCCTGACCAACGTAGCTGGGCGTGGGGGAGCACACCCATAATCCCAGCTACTCAGGAGGCTGAGGCATGAGAATAGCTTCAGCTTGGGAGGCGGAAGTTGTAGTGAGCCAAGATGTTGCCACTGCACTCCAGCCTGGGTGACAGAGTAAAACTCTGTCTCCAAAAAAAAAAAAAAAAAAAGCAAGTAAGTGCTTATCACAAAACTATGATATGAGGGGGCTCTGATCAGTTAGAGGCATGCATAAGGTGGGAAGGTAGGGATACTTCTAAGATACTAGCAATGTTCTGTTTCCCAGTCTGAATGAAGTTACATAGATAGTTAATTTATTATTATAATTATTTAAACTGAAATATATGTCTAAGTACTCTATTAGTCTGTTCTTGCACTGCTATAAAGAAATGCCTGAGACTCGGTAATACATAAAGAAAAGAGGTTTAATTGGCTCATGGTCCACAGGCTGCACAGGAAGCATAGTGGATTCTGGGGAAGCCTCAGGAAACTTCATTCATGGCAGAAGGCAATAGGGAAGCAGGCATGTCTTACATGGCCGGAGCACGAGGAAGAGAAGAGTGAGGGGAGTCCCACACACTTTTTACCACATCTCACAAGAACTTACTCACTGTACAGTACCAAGGGGATTGATGCTAAACCATTAGAAACCACCTCCATGATCCAGTCACCTCCCAGTAGGCCCCACCTCGAACATTAGCAATTACATTTTGAATGAGATTTGAGTGGGGACACACATCCAAACAATATTATACTCATATATATAAGATACAGATTCCAAACCCCCCAAAATAATAAAATCATTTGAAGAGAGACTTAAATATGAAGAAGACTTAGTAGAAAAAAACTAAGAGAATGGGAGGAGAGGAATTGAAAACAATAAATGGAGACAGCCTTTGGGGAGAATTGCTTTCATAAGGATGAGCATTTAATTGGGTTGGTATATGGAGAAGATGAGGTCAAGGCAGAAGATCCTTTTTTAATTGAAAGAAAGATGTATGTGTTTGTATGCTGAATGGAAAGGCTTAGTAGATACAGAAGATTTACCAGTATAAGGGAGAGGAGAGAGTGGTAAGATCCCCAGGGAGGGTGAAAGCCACCACAAAAATGGAAAAAGGTTAGCCTTAGATAATAGTGCAGAGGATTCATGGACAGTAAATGAGGACAAGGAGAGTATAAGGATACAGATATGGATGAGTGGGTAGATGTGGCAGAGAGAGAAATTCTCTTCTGATTGTTTTTCTTTTCTCAGGAGTCAAGATATGAAGTACATTATCAAAGTAAATGAATGTTTTGAAGTTTTGTAAATGTAAATGTCTACTACAACTATACTAAGATTAATATCCAAAGGAAAGAAGCAAGATATGGGGGAAATGGGGAAATGTGACAAGTATGTGTAATGAAACCATATTGTATAGAACATTTTTATCACTTCTTTATTTTCTAGGATGATAACAGTGAGACTACAAGTAATCTGTAGTACTTGTACTGAGACTACAAGTAATCTGTAGATAAACTGGCATATCAAGCCCATTTTTCTATAAATCAGTCAGTATATTTAACAAAATGCAAAATTGCTGTACTTTTAAATGCTACTTCTAAAATTTTATTACAAAGATAATCCACCCCAGAATTTAAATTTTGGCTAAACAAATTCTAACAGTGGTATTATTAACATAAGAATCCAACTGAAAAAAAGGCAAAAGAAATGCGGAGTAACCTAGTGACCTTTGAATAGTTTAAAGTTTCATCTCCATTTATTTTTCTGCTTAAGTGTTTAAGTCAAAGTGAGATTTGCTTAGTTATCAGTTTCTCAGATAGTGGGACCTGTGAGTTTTAAAGGTGTTTGTTCTGTGTTAATTGCTCTAGTATCTTTAATTCAGAAGAATAAATGTCTGATACTTAAGCTACTATAGTTCACAAATGGATTATATTGATTACTTATAGTATTTTCAATGAATAGAGCACATGTCTATTAAGTTCAGGAAGCTTGCTTAACTATCATTGACAATAAGACATCAAATGATTTAAAAGGCAGAAAACCCAATGAGTTAACACACCCTGACAACTGTTCATAAATTTTCAAAGAAATTGTCTCTAGTAGCCACTAAAAGCTCTAACAGATGTATGGCCTGCTTTTCAAATGAATCAGTTATTGCTTGAGAAGAACATACTTGTTCCTATTCTCCCATCTAAAAAATGATAATTTGAAATAGTTATGAAATATTTACAAAAACAAAAAGAAAAGACACATGATGGCAATATATTTTCATGTGGAATTTCCCATGCTATTAATTTTCCTAAGTCTTGACCTTTTTGTGGGTTGTTTCATATAATAGGACTTTGTAAATACCTTTCATATGCAGTAGTCCCCCTTATCCACAGGGTATATTTTCCAGGACTTCCCAGTGAATGCCTGAAACCATGGAATTGAATTGAACCCTGTATGTACTATGTTTTTTCCTATACATACATGCCTCTGAAAAAGTTTAATTTATATATTAGGCACAGTGATAGATTTAAAAATAACTAATAATACAGCAATGATAATATACTGTAATAAAAGTTATATGAATGTGCTCTCAAAATATCGTACTGTAGGCCAGGCACAGTGGCTCATGCCTGTGATTCCAAAACTTTGGGAAGCTGAGGCGGAAGAATCACTTGAGGCCAGTAGTTTCAGCCTTAGTCAACATAACATGACTTCATCTCTACCAAAAAACTATAAAGATTAGCCAGGTGTAGTGGTGTACACCTGTAGTCCTAGCTACTTGGGAGACTGACATGGGAGGATCACTTGAGCCCAGGAGTTCAAGGTTACAGTGAGCTACGTTCTTAACACTGCACTCCTGGGTCACAGAGCGAGACCCTATCTCCAAAACATAGTAAGTATATACACATACATACATATAAATATATTGTACTCATCCTTGTGGTGATGTGAGATGATGAAATGCCTATGTGATGAGATGAGGTGAATGATGTAGGCATTGTGACATAGTGTTTGGCTACTATTGACTTTCCAACATTATGTCAGGAGGAGGATCATTTGCTTCAGTGGATGCTAGATCATCTAGTCGTGATAGTGTTGATAGCTGGATGTCAGGAGCAAACAATGTCCGTGACTAACAGGTAGGCAGCATGAATATGCTGGACAAAGGGATGATTCACATCTTGGGCAGAACACTGTGAGGTTTCTTCATGCTACTCATAATGACATGCAATTTAAAACTTATGAAGTGTTGTTTCTGAAATTTTTCTTTTACTACTTTGGGACCATGGTTGACTGCGGGTAACTGAAACCAAGGAAAGCAAAACCACAGATAGGGGGTGACTATTGTATGCACCATTTTTATTCATTCTGCCGTATTCTTAATTTTGTTTTTAAACCGTTGTATAGAGATACAATTTATATACTTTACAATTCACTCACTTAAAATGTACATTTCAGTGGTTTTTAGTATATTTACACATATGTGCAACCATCACCGTGGTCAATTTTAAAACATTTTCATCACCCTCAAAAAGAAACCCTGAGGTGGAAGTAGCTCAAATGTCTATCAACAGGTGAATAGATAAAGCAAATGTGGTATATACATACAGTGGCTTGAGCCAAGAGTTTGAGATTGCAGTGAGCTATGATTGCACCACTGTACTCCACACTGGGCAACAGAGCAAGACCTTGTCTCAGGAAAGGAAAAGGAAAAAAAGGGCTGGGTGCCGTGGCTCACGCTGGTAATCCCAGCACTTTGGGAAGCCAAAGTGGGCAGTGACCTGAGGTCAGGGGTTTGAGACCAGCCTGGCCAACATGCTAAAACTCCATCTTTACTAAAAATACAAAAAAATTACCCAGTCATGGTTGTGCCTGTAATCCCAGCTACTCAGGAGACTGAGGCAAGAGAATCACTTGAACCTAGGAGGTGGAGGTTGCGGTGAGCCAAGATCACACCACTGCAGGACCAGCCTGGGCAACAAAGCGGGATTCCTAACTCAAAAAACAAAAAACATATAAAGAAATCTCAGTCCAGGAACAGACTTAAGAAGTGGCAAAAAGAGAGCAGCATTGAATCAACTATACTAAAACCGAACATTATTGTTTAGCAGGTGTTTTCTATCACTTCATGGAGCCACTAAAGTGATATAACTAACAGATCTGCTAATGGCTGGTTCATCTTGATGGGCTGGTCAGAATATGGCCTGTCTCAAAATCAGTCATTCGCCAAGAGCATCAGAGACATCTTTGTGGTGAATTGTGTTTTTGACATCTACCCTCCAATTTCTCAAGCCAAAGGCATCTTTTCTATTAAATATATAATGTAGACTCTTTTTTTAGGTTTCATACAATTACTTGTCTAAGTACTTGAAAAGGTCAGAGCTCCTTTTTAAGAAATATATTAGCCCTTCTTGCAGGTACTTCTGCATCCTACCTATTTATTAAATGGAAAATAATCCTCTTTGGGCAAGATTTCCAGCCCAGCTTCTAAGTTTCCTAGTAAAACATGAAGTATGTTTTATATGTGGTACTGGAAGAGTGGATTCCTCTATCATTAACTGCATGCTGTAAATTTATTGTAGAATACAATTAAGATATTCTGCAATCCGGCACCTGCCAGCAACTTAACTGCTTGCTTCCCTTATCATCCTGGCAGTTAAATAATCCCTGGACTCACCATTTTATCTTAGCTGCCAAGAAACACAAAGCTACATTCAGAGCTCTGTGAAAGCAACAGTCTTAGGGCAGGTGTCCCCACTTCTTTTTTTAATACTTTATTTTTTTAGTCAAATTTAGTTTTTTAAAATGACTCACATAAGGGAATAGATGAGCTATAAAGTAATACTTCTATAAATATGAGCCTCTAACCAGAAAACCCAGATAAATTAGCTATTAGCATTTAAAGGAAAACCAAAAAAATTACCCATTAAGAGTTTTGACGTTTATTTTCATTAATTGAGCACATAGTCAAATTCCAATTAGTTTCAAGTTTATTAATATTACCCTAGGTATATATGCCCTCATCATAAAAATATATATAAAATGGAAATCACTATGACTTTGGGAAAGCTTATGAGGAAAGCTGGCATTTTCTGCCAGAGACTGCAAGCCTAGTTGAGCATCTAACCCTCAAATGAATTGGTGATTGATTAATTAAGATAGAGTCTTGCTCTGTCGCCCAGGCTGGAGTGCAGAGGTGCGATCTCAGCTCACTGCAATCTCTGCCTCCTGGGCTAAAGCACTTCTCCTGCCTCAGCCTCCTAGGTAACGATTACAGGCATCCACCACCACACCTAGCTAATTTTTGTATTTTTAGTAGAGATGGGGTTACACCTTGCTGACCAGGCTGGTCTCAAATTCCTAACCTCAAGTGATCCGCCCACCTTGGCCTCCCAAAGTGCTGGGATTACAGGTGTGAGCCACTGCGCCCTACCGAATTGAAGGTTTATGTTGCAGAATATCAGCATAAACATCTTCAGATGACTGTCCTCTGACATCTGCTGAAGATTTCTGAATCAGATTCAGACTGTTTGATTGAAATTAACTTTCTACTGTAGCATTTAAAAGCTAAACTTTTTAGTTTTCAAAAAGCATTTTTTTTGAAAGTAAGAAAAAGAAAAGGAGAAAGAGCAAAAGAAAAAGAATGAAAGAGAGAAAGGAAGAGGAAGAGAAAGAGGGAGAGAGAACGGGATTCTTGTTTTATTGCCCAGACTAGAATGCAGTCTAAAAATGGGTATTAAAAACCTCTTTTATGCCAATAATTGTGCTTAACAATGGAGACAGGAAAGAATAGGGGATGAAAATAACAAATAAGCAGCCAACCAATATTTTATTTAAATCTGTGAAATGCTATGCAATTGCTGGGGAGTGATTTACTTCCAATTATGTGGTCACTTTTAAAATAGGTGTAATGTGATACTGAGAAAAATGTATGTTTTGTGGATTTGGGGAGGAGAGTTCTGTAAATATTTGTTAAGT
>CAUYQU010004288.1:0-49781 GCA_963574635.1 Cheracebus regulus
TCCGCACCGAGAAGCGCCGCGCCGGCCAAAAGAGTCGCGCTGGCGCCCCGGGTGGCTCCTTCGCCGGGAATCTCCCAGTCTGTGGGCATCAAAAATTCGTCTGCAATTGCGGCATCCACTCACTCTCTGCGCTTTCACTGGGAGCTACAATCCCGAGCTGCCGCTACGTGCCCATCTTGGATCTCTCTCCGCCCGGTGATGAAGTTTTTCTGTTTCTTAGTTTTCCTTTGGTGGATGCTCGTTCCCCACAGAGCCGGACCTTCCCGGGTTCACTGTGCTTGCTGTGAAACTCTCAGTCCTTGGCGCTTCCAATTGCTGTTTTCCTTGTGGGGATGGTCTGTGGGCAACAAAAATTCGTCGGAAAGTGCGGCGTTCACTCGTTCTCTGCGCTTTCACTGGGAGCTACATTCCTGGGCTGTTGCTAATCGGCCATCTTGGATCTCTCTCCCAATATTTCTTAGAGATCTCTGCATGTTACTTCATATAAAGACACTCTTTTTATGGCTACTCATGGTTCTGTGGATGCATTACTATTTATCTCACCCATCTCTTGTTTACTGAGGTGTAGATTGTTTGCATATTTGCTATGGGAAACCACATTGCAGTGCACATCCTCACTGACAAACCATTTCATATGCAAGCAAGTCTGTAGGACAAATGAGCAGAATTGCTGGGTTAAAGAGTGTGTGCACTGTTACCTTTGAAGGCATTAGCAAACTGCCCACCATGCCATCTCCCCAAGGGGCACACTGACAGTAATGAGTGAGAATGCAGCCCCCCACATCCTTCCAGACACAAGCCACTCTCCTCATTTTTGAACTTGGCCAATCTGAGACTGGAAAATACTACCCTGTAGTTTTAAAATATAGTTTTCTTATTAGCAGTGTGGTGGGGCATCTTTTATATGCTCAAGATCCAGCTGGATTTCCTGTCTGTCCATATTCTTTGCCAAGTTTTCTTATATATAAAGAAAAAAATCCAGGCTGGGCCCATGGCAAAAGCCCCATCTCTACAAAAAACATAAAAATTAGCCAGGTGAGGTGGTGCATGCCATAGTCCCAGCTACTCAGAAGACTGATGTGGGAGAATCGCTTAAGCCTGGGAGTTCAAGGCTGCAATGAGCTGAGATCACACCACTGCACGCCAGCCTAGTCACAGAGTGAGATCTTGTCAAAAAGAAAAAAAAGGGGGGGGGGGGTATATTTGACAGTCTGATACGTGTTACATATATTTTTTTCTAGTTGGCCATTTTTCTTCTGAATTGTAATAAACAGGCAATAAAGAAAAAATGAAACCCTTTGACTAGTCTTGTTTCCTGGTGACCTAAAATTTTCATGTGTTGTAATTAAGAAAAAACTAAATCGAGTCTTGCTCAGAGAAGATTGGCTTCAACACAGCAGGTCCCACACTTTAGCAGATAACCCTACCTGTTCTACCAGTAGAAGGTGAGCTACCTAGAAGCCTGTTTCTGGCTAAGAGGGTGTGCTTCCGCCTTACAAAAGAGCTTCTCCTTTTTCCTTGGCCTGGCCAGGTGTCCAGTTCAGGAGGACACGTGTGTGCTGGAGTAGGAGGGACACATTTAAATCATTTAAAAGGTATTTATTGCACATAACTTTCCTCCGTATTTCCACAATGGTCTCTTTGTTGCAGTGAAGCAGAGGTCTGAAGTCTAAGCTCGCGAGCCGAGAGCTGCGGACGGTGGCGCGGGTGTCTTTGGTCTCAGTCTGGAGAGGCGCGGGCGCGCAGGCTGCTGAGGACACGGTGCACAGCTGGAGCACAGAAGCAATCCCCTGGTAACCGCATTTTACTTGTTTCTCATCTGGTGGCAGGTGGCTCGATCAGGACCGCTTAGAACCAGCCGTGGCTCACGGGAAGCAGCCCCACGGCCGCTGTGCTCCGGCCAAGCGTGTTTACCAGGAATGCAGGGAGAGGCATGGCCCGCCCCACCAAGCCGGAGACCCGGAAACCAGGAAAGGCCTGTCTGCGCCCACCGTGGCAGGTGCCTCCAAACCCTGCCCTGAAGGCCCTGTGACGAAACATGAGTCGGGCCCGGCGCCTCCTTTCACTGCCTGCAAATACAGACCTCGTCTGCCGACGCCAGGGCTTCTCTGGGCAGTGGGGCTTCCCGCGAAGGAGGCGCCGCAGCTCTGCCGTGGAGCCCCGAGGGCCCGGGTGTGGCTCCAGGTCCGGGCGTGGGGCGCGCCCGGGGCCACCTGAGTCAGGGTCACCGGCGGCTGGCGCTGTGTTGTTTTAGGTGGAGGCGGGAGGGCGGCTGCGGCTCGGCTCCTCGTTTTCCCCTCCTTTCCCCATCATTGGCTGGACTGAGCGATGCCGCCCAGAAGCCTTTCAACCCTGCGAGCTTGGAGAGGGAAATGAATGTCCCTCTTTCTCGGGAAAGGAGCTCGCCCCGGGGCTGCCCCGGCGCCGGTCCCCACACACAGGCTGCCGCGCTCGGTCCGGAAGGAAGGGCTCGTCTTCCCTCCGCGGGCTGGGGGTGGATGTCGCCCCCAAGGGGACGTCCTAGGGCGGAGGAGACGGCGGCAAGACCGAAGGCCAAGCCGGCTTTGGGAGCCGCAGCTCGCGGCCCTGGGCGTCCAGAGGGGATTCCGAGGCTGCCCCGGGAGGGCGGAAGGAGCCTGTGCCGGAGGCTGCCCCGGGCTGCGCCCCCTCCCCGCGGAGCCCACCGCCCTCCGTACCCCGGTTCTGCACGGGCTCCCCAGGGACTCTCCGCCGCATCTCCCTGGGCTCAGCGGTCAGCTGCGCAGACCGGGGGTCGCTGCGGCCCCGCGGTCGAGGCAGGAGGCAAAGGCGACCGGGAAGGCGCAGCCCCCCTGGGTCGCGAGAGGCTGCAGCCCAGGCCAAGCAGCGGAGCAAACGCAGGATCAATCAGAAATTCCCGACGGCTGCGGGGATGGCCAAGTCCTGCCGCGAAGACTCTTGCGATGGAACGTGCAAAACACAAGCTGAAATAGAGGCACAACTAGAGGAAAGGCTGACGCCCACTGTGTGTGTGTGTGTGTGTGTGTGTGTGTGTGTGTGTGTGTGTGTGTGTGTGTGTGTTGCTAGGAGGAAGAAGGCTGGCTCAGTTCTGGCCGCTTCTTCGTCCACCTGATATGTGGGCGTGTGTGTGCCGGGGGCAGGCAGCAGGTATGACAGGGAACGGGACAGGCGGAGTCCCCGTCGCAGCAGGGTGACTTCAGGGCTGCTCCCCTGCCTGTAGGGCACCGCACGGCCCCTTCCTGCCCTAAGTCCCTCCGTGGTTTGCAGCTCAGTTTGCAGCCTGGACGCTTCTCCCACACCCACCCCACTGCCAGGTGACAACATGTGCCCTCTCTCTGTCCCCTGCGGCTGGAGCTTTTCTCAGCTGTCACACTTAACACACTGCACTGACTCCCCCACAAGCCTTGTGATGCAGCCAGATTTGAAATACACACTTGGAAGAATCTGTCCAATGCAAGTGTACCTCTCAGCAGCAACAGTGCAGTGAGCACCTCCACACTCACACCTAATTTGAGAATGGACTATTTCCAGTCGCGTGGAATAGCCCCTCTCCCTTCCTCCCCCATGCTCAGATCATACCTCCCTTGCTCTCTGGCCTCCCTCTTCAACCACCAACCTGACTTTGCTGATAAACACCCCTGTCTTTGTTAGTATAGATAAGGAACTTTATAGTATTGCAGTTGTGTTACATGTGTTCTTTTGTGATGCTCTCTGTTTCCATGAAGCTCTTGGGATTTGTCCATATCGATACATGTAGCCATAATTCCTTAGTTTTGACTGCTGTGAAATTGTATTCCATCATATATCGAGACTATAATTTATTGTGTTGCTGATGGGCACACGGGTTGTTTTTACCTTTTCTCGTTGCTAACGGTGCTCCCACCAACCCCGTGTGTCCTGCAGGAGGCATGGGCAAGGTTCCCTAGGGCGTGTTTATGGTTACAGGAATGAGAGTGCTGGTCGCAGGGTGTGCACAGCCACCTCTTCTAGGAAATGCTAGGCTGCTTCTCACAATGGTTTGTACTAGCACAGGCTAGCACCACAGCTCCGCCTCAGCAACCCCTAACTGACAAACTTTTTAGCTTCCGTCAATCTGGAGGGTGTGAAATGTATCTGATTGTGGCTTTAATTTGCGTTTCTCTCATCAGTTATGAGCTTGAGCATCTTTTCATATTTTTATTGTCTATTTCGGTTTTCTCCTTTATGCCACTGCTATAGTTTGACATGGTCTGTTTGTCTTCTCCAAATCTCATGTTGGAATTTGATCCCCAGTGTTGGAGGTGGGGCCTAATGGGAGGTGTTTGGGTCATGGGAGGGGATCCCTCATGAAGAGCTTAATGCCCTCCCTGGGGAAGGAGTGTGAGTTCTCACTCTATTTGTTCCTGGTTGTTAGAGAGAGCCTGGCACCTCCTCACCTTCCTCTCTGCCCAGTGATCTCCACGCATAGGCTCCCTTCCCCTTCTGCCATGAATGGAAGCAGCATGAGGCCCTCGCCTAATGCCGGCTCCATGCTTCCTGCACAGCCTGCAGAATGCTGGGCCAAATACGACTCTTTTCCTTATAAACCACCCACACGCAAGTATTTCTTCACAGCAACACAAACAGACTAAGCCCTGATAAAAAGCCTTCTGAAGTCTTTTGCACTTTTCCCGTTGGGTTGTTTTGTTTTTCACGATGACTTTTGTACTGCAGCCTTTATACCTGCCTTGTGAGAGCCAGCTGCAACTATCTACCCCCAAGGCCCTATTTGCTGACCTTATTTTAGTGGCTTGAAATTGGCCACATGGAAGTGTTTATATCCCGGAAGCAAGCAAATGCTAAAAATAAGGACTTTTCGGGTCTGAAAGCCAGTTGTTAAACATTTTCCAGCACAACACTGTTTACAGGAGTTCTTTATGTACCCAGGTTCTAGTCACTTGTTGCTTACATGTGCTGCAAATATTTTATCTCATATCATGACTTTAAAAACATTCCCTTTGAGGTAACTTGATTAACAAAAATTCTCAATTTCAGTATGGCTAGATTTGAAAATGTGTCCTATATAGGTAAGGCATCTCCTGCCTTTTTAAAGAATTGTTTCTACTCTAAGGATATTAAGAGATCCCCACCCTACCTCCCCAACATTTAATTTTGAAAGCTTTGGGATTTTTCCTTTTGTATACGGATCTTTGATATATCTGAAATTGATTTTTGTGAACTGTGGGATAGTGGTCCAGTTTCTTTTTAAAAAAGTTAGATCTCTTATAAATCCTCAGAGACATAGAAGGTTGCGTCATAGTGATAGCCACACTGAACTGGGTGAGGTATGGCAAATAATTCAGCAGCTGGGTTCGAATCAACTGTGGTAAGGAGATGGCCACACATTTCTTTACTTTATGCCTGTCATTTGGATGAGCTGTCCCAAAACACTTATCTACATGATTCCCAATTATACAGGATTCATTGCAGAAATCGCCCCAATTTTTCATGCATCACCTGTGCCATTCATTTAGGTACGACCCTCCCAAAACGATGTTGGGCTTGATGCTGTGGCATGCTTTGGCCAAAGGGATGGGATCAGAGGCTTGGAAAGCACATGTGCATTTTCACTCATTTCTTGGACCTCTCCCACTGCCATGAGAATAAGCCCAGCTTAGCCTGCTGAAGGGATGAGCAGGACATCGGCGGGAGGACTGAAGTCATCGAGATGGCCCAGGCCCAGCAATCCACTGACTGATCACTGAGAGCCAGTTAAGATCAGCCACGTCCAGCCTAGAGTAGCAGAAGTGCCCCACCGACCTGTAGACTCATGAGAAATAATAAAAGGTTACTATTTTAAGCCCCAAAGTTTTGAAGTGGTTTGTTACAGAACAACATCTAACTAATACACCAGTTACCTGAGAGTACTGCAGCCCCTTGAGGTTCTCAGTGGCATTGTTTTATTTATTCAAGCTGTAATATTTATTGAGTACCTTCTATGTGTGATTCCTTAAGGGTGCTGCTTGAAAACTTCAGTCAAATTTTTCCTTTAGTTTTAATGAGAAAGTCAAGATTATGTTTCTGTTATCTCTACCAAGGTGGAGTATTTAACATACCTGCCCAGGTACTCTGTCATTGCAGCAGGCTAAGACTTTAGCAACACTTTGGTAGAACCAAGATATAAGCATAATGGTTCATGAAACTCCCTCTTTTAAATTTTGAGGCTATTTAGAACTATGAATGTACTACTGAGCATAGCTTAGGCATTCTTCTTTTGGTTCTAAAATATTCTGTTTTTATCTTCTGTTATTTTACTCCCAATTTACTCTTTGATGCAAAAATGATTCAGGAAAGAGTGTCAGTCTGTGTATTAGTCTGTTTTCACACTGCTGATAAAGACATACCTGAGACTGGGAAGAAAAAGAGGTTTAATTGGACTTATACTTCCACATGCCTGGGGAGTCCTCAGACTCATGGCAGGAAGTGAAAGGTACTTCTTATGTGGTGGTGGCAAGAGAAAATGAGGAAGAAGCAAAAGTGGAGACCCCTGATAAACTCATCAGATTTCCTGAGACTTATTCACTATCACAGGAAAGACTGGCCCCCATGATTCAATTACCTCCCGCTGGGTCCCTCCCACAACACTTGGGAATTCTGGGAGACACAATTCAAGTTGAGATTTCGGTGGGGCCACAGCCAAACCATATCAGGCAGTCTGGCTATTTTCATGGGAGTTGAAGAAAACTGGTGCCAGGTTCTAGATTCCCCAGGGTATCTTTTTTCTTTTGTCTTTGCAGGCAGGATCAGTTCCCTGCTCCCTCCTTCCATTCTGTACTGCCCATCCACCTGGCTTAGTTCCTTTTCAGGTAGAAGATCCTGGTGGGACTAAAACCCAGTGTTTTATCATCATTCCAAAATTATGAAGGCTCATTTTCTGTACGAGGACTTACCCAAATTCCTTTAAATAGTATCAGATGGAAGTTTGAGACCACTAAGAGTAGAGAAAGTTGAAGGATCTTCTTTGCTACCTGTCCAATTACTACTAATAATAAATATAAGAATTCACATTTAAACATGCTTACTGTGTTTCAGGCACCCTCATAGGCATTATAGATTTTACTGACTCATGTTAATCTTCCAAGCAATCTTAGAACACAACGCCAATTCTCATACTATTTTTCATTTGAGGGAACTGAAGCCTAAAGAAGTTAATGAACTTGACCAAGATCACACACATTGAGGGTGTAATCAAGATTCAACCATCCAGTTCCAGAGTCTGCATTTTTAAACCAAGATATCAGTCAGCTGTGTTCGGGCATCACCTGCACTGTTTACAGCCCTCTGATGAGTGTGACTGTTTGCTTCAAAAATCCAAGCAGCCCAGGACCTGGGAGCTGGCAGAACCCACTTGGCTTTAGGAGTAACACAGTCCACCTCCAAAAACCCTTCACCTAGAGTCACCAGACAACATTTCATCCTGCCTATGCTCTCTCGCTCTCTTTCTGTTTCTCCCTCTCTGTAACATTTGAGAATACCTTGCAGATATCACAACCATTTCCAAACATTTCAGCCTATGTCCTAAAACAAGGACATTCTCTTATGTAACCGTAATATAATTATCTAATTTAACATTGATTTTTTGACATTGTTGAAGAGTGCAGGCCACGGTTCTGTAGAATGTGTTTTACTTGAGTTTGATGTTCTTTCATGATTAGACTTGGGTTATGCATTTCTGGCAGGGATGGTGCTTTATCCTTCTCAGGACATCAACATGATGCTGGTTTGTCTTGTTATTCATGTTATTAACCTTCAGTCAATATCATGGTAGTGTCTGCCAGGTTTTCCCATTGTAAAGGTATTTTTCCCTCTTAAAATTAAAAAGTAATTTATATAAATAAATCTTTTTTTAAATTTAACTTCCATCAATTATTTGAGCATCCATTGATGTTTTCTGCCTGAATCAATTATTACAATGGTGGCTACAAAATGGTGATTTTCTAATTCTACACCATTTCTTGTAAATAAGAATGTTTATTCATTTGTTTTATAACTCAAAATGATAGCATACATCCTGTTCTTAGTCACTGGGTTACAATCCTGTCATTATGCATTTATAAAAATGCATAATGACAGATTATTCAGATTTGGCTCAGAATACCTCAGATTTGGCCAGTGGGAGCCTCATCAAGCTAAATCCTCCATCCTTTGTTTTGCCCCAATCAGTTTTCAAGGACTTCTATACTTCAGCAATATAGAAGACCTGAATGAGGACTTACCAAAGAGGGGCAATGTATAAAGTAAAGGAATTTAATTATTACTTATGGAGTCTGAGAAGTCCAAGTCAAGGGACCACATCTGATGAGAGCTTTCCTGCTGGTGGGGACTCTGTGTGAAACCCCAAGGTGACTCAAGGTGTCACATGGCAAGAGGGCTGAGTATGCTAATATGCCAGCTCAGGTCACTCTTCCCCTTCTCATACAGCCACCTGTTTGCCTCTCATGATAATGCGTTAATTCATTAACCCATTAATCCATGAATGAATTAGCAGCAGAGCCCTCATGATGCAATCACCTCTTAAAGGCCCCCACCTCTCAATACTGTCAATTTGGGGATTAAGTTTCCTCATGGGTTTTAGAGGAACTCAAACACACATACAAAAGTGTTTAAATTCATTAGTTGTCAGAAAATGCAAACTCACACCTCTTTGAGCCACCGTTATACATTGCCAGATGGCTAAAATTTTAAAAACTGAAAATAGTAAGCATTGGCAAGACCGTAGAGCAGAGGTCGGTACTCACACACTGCTGGAGAGAGTGCATATTGTACAAATAGTTTGGAAAACAGTTGGCATCATGGAATAGAATTTAATATAAGCATATTCTTTGCCCTAGAGATTTCACGCCTACATACATAATCAACATAAATGTATGGACATGTACCTCAAGAGTCATGTACAAGAATAGTCACAGCAGCATTATTCATAATATCCAAAGACTGGAAACAAGCCAGATATCCACAAACAGAGAGATGGAAAAATGGTGACATATTCATTTATGAAAGATTATGTGTAATAACTGAGAATAAGTAAATTACAGCTACATGTAACAACATTTCATAAACAAAATATTGAGTGCAAAAGTAAGACACATAAGACTTCATACTGTGCAACTGCTTATAACTCAACATTGATAAAATAATACATAGCAAAAATTGAGGGCTGCCACTAGAAGGTACTAGAGGAATTTATAATCCTTGCAGTACCTACTAAGAAAGGCTACTCAGAACCCAGATGAAGACATTAGCAAAAGTTTAGAAATAAACCTGTAGATAGAAATACACAAGATTTGAGCAAAAATTAATGAAATGGAAAAATAAAGATAAAGCAGAAAGGGTCAAGGAAGAGCAGAGCAAGATGGCTAAACAGAAAATTTATCAGTTGCTCTCACGGCAGGAACACCAAATTTAACTACTATCTACATACACAAAAAAGCACCTTCATAAGAACCAACAATTGGGCAAGTGACCACAGTACCTGGCTTTAACTTTCTGTCACTGAAAGAGGCTTTGAAGAAGGTAAAAAATTCAGTCTTGAATTCCTGAAGCCACCCCTCCCTCAGTCCCCAGTAGTGGTCCTGTGACATGGAAAATCTGTGCACTGGGAGAAAGAGACTGCAGTAATTATGAGACCCTGCACTGAATTCCACACTGCCCTGTCATAGCGGAGAGGAAAACCAGGTTAAAGTCACTTGGCACATACCCACAGAGGAAGAATTTAGACCAGCCCTAGGCAGAGGGGCATCATCCATGCCAGCAGTTGGAATATAAGTTTTTGCAAGCCTCACCACTGTGGGCTAAAAGGCTCTGGGGTCCTAAATAGACTTGAAAGTCAGTCTAGGCCACAGGGACTGCAATTCCTAGCAAGTCCTAGTGCTGTGCTGGCTCAGAGTCAGTGGATATGGGAGGCGTGCGACCTAGTGAGACCCCAGCCGGGCTGGCTGAGGATGTGCTTGTGCTATTCCTTTCCCTCAACCCTAGGCAGCGCAGCTCACAGCAACAAAAGTGACTTCTTCCTTCCAATTAAGGAGAGGTGAGGGAAGACTAAAGAGAACTTTGACTTGTGTCTTGGATACCAGCTCAGCCACAGAGGAATAGGGTGCTGTTCAGGGCCATGAGGCCCTCATTTTGACCCCTAGCTCATTTCTAGACACACCCTGGGCCAGAAGGGAACCCACTGCCTTGAAGGGAAGGAGCAAGTCCTGGCAGAATTAATCATCTGCTGCCTAAAGAGCCCTTAGGTTCTGAAGCAGCAGCAGCGGTATCCAAGTATATGCCATGGGCCCTGGGCGAGACTGAGACATGCTGGCTTCAGATGAGAGCCAGCACATTCCCAGCTGTGGTGGCTATGGTAAGAGATGGCTTCGGCTTGAGGAAAGCAGACGGGAAAGCAAAGGGGACGTCGTCTTGCACCTTAGGTACCGGCTCAGTTCAGTGGGGCAGAGCACCAAAAAGGCTCCTGGGATCCCTGATTCCAAAGGCCTTGGCTCTTGGATGGCATCTGGACCTCCCTGGGCCAGAGGGGAGCCCACTGCCCTGAAGGGTGAGTCCCAGGCCTGGCAGCAGTCACCACAAGCTGACTGAAGAGTGCTTGGGCTTAGAGTGAACACTGGTGATGGGCTGGCAGTATCCTGTGTGGGTCTGTGGTGGCAATGACCATGGGAGAGGCTCCTCTTCCTGTGGAAAGCAGAGAGAAAAGTGAGAAGGCCTTTGTCTTGTGATTTGAGTGCGAGCTTAGCTGTAGTAGAATACAGCGTCAAGCCGATTTCTAAGGTTCTTGACTCCAATCACCGGCTCCCACACAGTATCTCTGGACCTCCCCGGGGCCTGTGAAAACTTGCCACCCTGAAGGGAAGGACACAAGCTTGACTATCTTCACCCCTACTGATTGTAGAACTGTAGGGCCTTAAGCAAACATAGGCAGTAGCTGGGTAGTGGTTACAGTGCGTCTTGGGTGAGACTCAGTGCTGGGTAAGACTCAGTGCTGGGCTGGTTTCAGGTTTGGCTCAGCACAATCCCACTGGTGGCAGCCACAGGGGTGCTTGTGTCACCCCACCTCCGGCTCCAGGTGCCTCAGCGCAGATTTAAATAGATATTTCTCAAAAGGTGACTTACAAATGGCAAACCAGCATATGAAAAGGAGTCAAGATCAATGATCATCAGAGACATTCAAATCAAAACTGCAATGAGATGTCATCTCACCCCAGTTAAAATGGCTTTTATTCAAAAGACAGGCAATAACAAATGCTGGCGAGGATGTGAAGAAAAGAGAACCCGTGTACACTCTTTGTGGGAATGTAAATTAGTACAACCACTATAGAGAACAGTTTGGAGGTTCCTCAGAAAACTAAAAATAGAGCCACCATACAATCCAGGAATCCCACTGCTAGGCACACACCCAAAAGAAAGAAAATCAGTTTATCAAAGAGGTAGCTGCATTCCTGTGTTTTCAGCACTGCTGACAATAGCCGAGATTTGGAAGCAACCTAAGTGTCCATCAACAGATGAATGGATAAAGCAAATGTATTACATATACATGTGGAGTACTATTCAGCCATAAAAAAGAATGAGATTCTGCCATATGCAACAACACGGATGGAACTGAAGGTCATTATGTTAAGTGAAGTAAGTCAGGCACAGAAAGACAAACTTCACATGTTCTCATTTACTTGTGGGAGCTAAAAAGTAGAACACTTGTCCTCATGGAGGTAGAGAGTAGAAGAATTATTATCAGAGTCTGGGAAGGGTGGGGGGGAATAACAGAAATGAGGAAGATTAATGGGTATAAACAAAATAGAATGAATAAGACCTACTATTGAGTACAACAGAGTGATTATGGTCAATAGTAATTCAATTGTACATTTAAAAATAGCTAAGAGTATAATTGAATTGTTTGCAACACAAAGGATAAATGCTTGAGGGGATGAATAACCCATTTACCCTGATGTGATTTTTTTTTTCTTTTGAGACAGTCTTGCACTGTTGCCTGGGCTGGAGTGCAATGATGCAATCTTGGCTCACTGCAACCTCTGCCTCTCAGGTTCAAGTGATTCTCCTGCCTCAGCCTCCTGAGTAACTGGGATTATAGGCATGAGCCACCACACCTAGCTAATTGTTGTATTTTTCGTAGAGACAGGGTTTCTCCATGTTGATCAGACTGGTCTTGAACTCCCGACCTCAGGTGATCTGCCCACCTTGGCCTCCCAAAGTGAGTTTCTCTGCTCCCGGCCGATGTGATTATTATGTATTGCATGCCTGTATCAAAATATCTCATGTACCTCATATATATATACACCTACTATGTACTCACAAAAATTAAAAATTAAAAAATAAAGGGTCAACAAAATCAAAATGGTGGTTCTTTGAAAATACTAATAAAAATAAATCAACCTCTAGAATAATTGGCCAAGAAAATGCAAAGAGGGATGGCACAGCATATAATACAATAAATCGAATGGAGACATAACTTTAAACATAACAGACATTTTACAAATTGTTATAGAACATTATTATGCCAGTAACTGACAAACAGTAACCTGAAGAGAACACACTTGGAAATGTGTCTGAAAAAGGCGGAAAACAGAAATACGTCTGTGAACCTCAAGCCAATTGACTGGGGATTCAAAATCGCCTCCCAGAACCAGCAACAACAGGGCCGGGCCGGAGGGCCTCACGCTGCGCTCCACGGGGTGTGGGGTGCAGGACACGGGTCTCTTAGAGCTGGGCACTGGCCCCATCCTAGAGAATGGGAGGCGATCTCCCTCACGCGGGCCCCTGGCCCAACCGCGATGCCTGGGCCTCCCCTGTCAGGCCTGCCTGGCTGCCCCCTCCCTGGGCCAGGGCCTGTCCAAGGTCCTGTCTCCCTGCTGGGGTTGGGGTGAACCTGGCACGAGGAAACCTCTATTCCACCAGCCCTGGTGCCCCCAGCACATCCAGTGTCCTGTCCCTGGCCCTGAGTTTCTCAAAAGCAGAGGCACTCACAGGGAGGAAGGGGCAACCAGAGGGGCCCTGAGGCCCTGCTCCCATGAGGCCCGGTGGGTCCAGCCTCCTGCCTGCAGGGCCAGGCAGCACATCTGGCACCAGGTAAACAGGTGCCCAGAGCCACAGCCACACTGCCCACCGTGCAGCGCGGCAGGCATGGCCTCAACATCCCAGCATCTGCCCCAGTAGACCTTCCATCCAGCGCCATGCTGACGTCCTCTTCCCCCTCCAGTGGGAGAAAGGAGATTGCCAGCTGGGCAACTGCAACCTGAGCACTTTGTGCCTCTTTCCCCTGACCTGCAGCTGTCCTGACCCGACGGTAGGAAGTGGCCACCTCCACCTTCCCAAAGTCCTGGGCTGAGTAAACAGACAGGAAGCTTGCTAGAAAGCTACAGAGGCAGCGATGTGTCCCTGACGGGCAGCCCAAGGGCCCTGTGCCCTCTGCAGGGTCCAGGGTAAGAGCTGGTGTAAAGTGGTCCTAAGCAAGGGAAAGCACTGCAGGCTTCCTGGGGGAGGCAACTGGGAGCTGATCTTTTTTAAATTTTATTTTTAATTGACAAATAATAATTACATACATTTATGGGATACAAGGTCATGCTTTGATACATGTTTACAATGTAAAATGATTGAATCAGGCTGATCGACAACCCATTTCCTCACATGCTTCTGAAGGAAAAATCAAATGTTGGTGGTGAGTGGGGATGGGCAAACTGGGCACAGGTTCTGCTAGTGGGACATGAAGTCATGAGATGCTTGGTCCTTTGAGGGTGGAGACATTTGGCATGGAGCTAGGAACCAAGCACGTCTCACCAACAAGCCTGGCCTTGATTGGAGACATTAGGGTGCCCTGAAGACCTCTACATGGAGGAGCAGAGGGAGAGGTCAGGACAGCCCAGACCCTGGACAAGCAGGGCCGGCAGAGGAGGCCATGGGCCTCAGCCTCGGGCCTCCGGATGCCTTGCTTTCAGGTCCAGTGCTCGGACTGACCCGCTGGTTTCAAGGGAGGAGGGGCAGGCTAGGTGTGGGGAGACCCTGCTCACCTCACTCCCCGAACCTGAGGGTCTTGTTCCTGCACCACCTTCCACAGAGTCCCCAGGGAAGCAGGTTCTGGGGCCTCCATTGGGACCTGGAAGTCGGTTGAGCTTGTCAGTCTCAGCCCTGCTGTGCTTGGGCACAACGACCACCACCAGCCACCCTAGTCCCCACCCAGCTTTCTCCCTGCCCCCTGGGGACTCAAAGAAGCAGGTGTCCCATGACCCCTCCACTCAACTTGCATGGACATCTCACCTTAAACAAACCTGGCTTTGACTGACACTGACTTCCTCTGAGCAGCCTGCTCCCTTTCCCCAAGGCTTTTGTTCCCTTAAATCCCATCTCTCTCCCATGAGCAGAAGGAACCCACAGTCTTCGAGGCTTGTTAGGTCTGAGTGGTCTCTTCACACCACTGCCATGCCCCACGGCAATCCAGGACTCTGCCATGGATTCCTGTGGCTCTACCTCGAGTCTTGCCAAATCCCGGGGTGGGTGGGGGGCAATGTCTATATTGATGCCCACCCACACAGCACAGCCCATCCTTAAATGCTGAATCCAGCACCCCTGACCCACTCCCCACACTCCCAGAACTCCATCCTTCGACCTGTGGTCCCAGGCCCCTTCCCCAGGCCACTGCCCTCAGCCTCCGTGGGCTCTCCTCCCGCTCAACTCTGCCTTCAGCCTCTTTCCTGAGCCTGTTCTGTGCCTCTTTTCCTAACATCTAGTGCTGAATACAGAGCACATTAATTGGCCTTCTTCTTGCTCTCTAACATAGCACTTAAGGTTATAAATTTCCCTCTAGTGCCATTTTACCTGCATCCCATGAGAGTCAATATACACTGCTTCTGTCATTGCTTGGTTTGTGTCTTTTGTATTTTCCATTATCGTTTTTCCTCTAGCCATGAGTTACTGTGTTTTCCAGATGTAACTGGGCTCGAGGTCATCTTCCTGTGATTGACTTCTGACATTATTGCATTGTGATTCAAGAGCATGTCCTGCTTATCATCTCTGCTATTTGTTGATGCCTCCTTTGTGGCCACCTTCATGGTCAGTATTACAAATGTTCCATCTGTGCTGGAAAAAATGTGAATGCCCTGTGCATGGGGTGCAGCATTCTGTATCTGCCCAGCAGCCCAAACTTAAAGCCTACATTTCATATCTCTTTATTTTCATGATTTTTATTCTGTTTGATGCAAATTTTTGGAGAGAGAAATGTGCAAAGTTTCCCACCATGCCTGGGGACATGCTAGGTTTGCTGTCATCTCACCAAGGCTGGTGGCTGTGTCTTACAGGTGCATGACCTCCTTTCAAATTACCTCGTACCACCCCCACCCCCACCCCATGAACCGATTCCTGCCTTACCAGTTGTTTCCCACACCCACTTCCTTTCTGTTAACATTTCATATCAGATAGATTGCTTAAAATAAAAACAGCCTGAGAATCTGTGTTTTGAATAGATGAGTTTAATCTCGTTGAAACTATCCCTATAGGTTTTATAAAATTAATTCAGAAAGAAGGGAGGGAGGGAAAGGAAAATAAACAAAGCTTGCAGCACCCTGAGTGTTGGCTTCTAGGCCAACTCACTCTCTGACCCTTCCTCATAGCAATTCCATGCATACTGCCTCAGAATCACCTTGCAATCAGTTATAAGAGTCCAGTTCCCCTAAGTTCAGATAACAATTATCCTCTACAGATAACAACTTGAGTATTGTGAAGTGTTAAGTTGTCCACTTGAGGTATCCTTTTAGGTCCTGCATATCAATGAAACAACTGACTTCATCTGGTCTGAGGGCTCCCACAAGCCACTGACTCAACAGAGTATGCAGTGTCCACACCAGGATGATTGCATCCTCTTTACCCTAACCAATCAGTGGCCCCAATTTTCCACCCCTTGCCCTCCATGATCCTTTAAAAATTCCAGCCCAGAACTCCTCAGAGAGATAAATTCAGGGTCCCTCCTGCCACCTCACTTGGCTGCCCTGAGATGGGTACACTCTTTCTCTGCTGCAAAGCCTTCTGTCTTGGTGCATTGGTCTGTAACTGTGTAGGAACCTAGTGGACTTGTAACATCATTACATTTTACTGTCTTAAGGATATTTTGGATGACTTTTACTATCTTTCTTTCCACTACTTTTTTCTTTAACCCCAGTGGACTGTGTTTCCTTATTCCCTTTCCCTCCCTACAGATCTAGAGGTGATAAAATTTCTTTTAAGTGGCTTTCAGATGCACAAAGCCATGTGGTCCCCAGTTGGTAGGGCACCTCCCTTCCTCCTCCTCTTCATCTGCCTGTGAGGGCCCCACTTCAGCCGCTGCTACCATTGTGTTGGTGTAACCCCTTCTTATGTGTCCCCATCTCCTTCCTCACATGCTTACATCAACAGCCTCCGCATATATGTGGTACTTTTCCAGGCCACATGCCACTTACAGTTGACCCTTGAACAACATGGGTTTGAACCACACACAGCCATTTAAACACAGATTTTCTTCGGCCTCTGCTGCCCCTGAGAAAGTGAGGCCAACCCCTTCTCTTCCTCCACCTCTTCAGCCTCCTCCTCAGATGAGAATAAAGACCTTTATCATGTTCCACTTCCACTTAATGAGTAAATGTCTTGCTTATTATTTTCTCAATAGCACTTTCTTTTCTCTAGCCCACTTCACTGAAGAATATAGCATGTGACACATCTGTGCAGTGTGGGTAAACAAAAAAATAAAAATAAAATAAAATAAAAAATACAGAATATAATATGTATCACCTACAAAACATGTATTCATTGACTGTATGTGTTATTGGTAAGGCTTCAGTGAACAGTAGGCTATTAGTAGCTAAATTTTGAGGAAGGAGTCAAAAGTTACATGCAAATCTTCAACTGTAATGGGTTTCAGCTGAGACCTGTTCAGCTCCAGCCTCCCCATCTCCCCGTTGCGGCCGCTCCTCCTGCCCAGGTGGCAGCACCCCGCATTCCCCGCCCTTGCAGGAGCCTGTGGTGGGCCCTGAGGGGCAGCAGGGAGCAGTGGTGAGGAATTCAGCTTTCCCACGCCTAATCATCTCAGCGTGGGAACCATTTCTCACGTGACACCTCACGCAGAACACCACGTGCCCTGAGGAAGCCTTGGAGAACCGCTGGCCACGCCCACCATCTTGCTGGCTCATACTTGTCTCTTTGTGGAGCGCTGACTGGCAAATCTGAAGGATGCCAGTGGCCCCTTGTCCCTTCCTGGCCTTGATGGCGCCTGCCCTGTGCCCTGTGTCCCTTCCTGGTGTCTGCGCCCTGACCCACTTCTTGGGCCCACCTCCAGCAGCCCTGGATCTGGCCCTTCTAGCCCTGAGCACTTCAGGGGGACTGTTAGCCTTCAATGATCATCTCACTGGGGACCCTCCAATTGTGGAGCCTCTTGCCTGGGTCCCCTGCACCTCAGCCCTGCCCTGTTCTGGACACTCCTGTCCCCCGGGCTGGAAGAGCTGGTCAGCTTCCCCTGAGGAACGGTTCCCCATCTACAGCACCCACCCAGATGCCAAAGCTGGGACCTGGGCCGGGCCTTGCCTCACCCAACACTGTCCCATCCCGAGTCCCTGATCCTGCCCTCTCCATGCCTTTCAGGGTGTGTACTCCCTGGAAACCCAGCTCCGACTCTGTGCCTGCATCACAGAAGCCCCCGATGGACCCTGTATCCCCTGTCCATCATCCTTCCAGGCACAGTCTGGGGCCTGGAGCCTTCAACCTTTCCTTGGTCCACACCCCCTACGACCAGGTCTAAGCTCCTGGTGGCTTGTCACCACCTGAGCGTCTCCTCTTACTCCCACACCCTGCCTCCCATTGGGGGAATAGCCATCCCATCCAGGCTGGGATAGGCACTTTCCCAGGGAGGCCTGGCAGAGAAAGGAGCTGCTACCCTGCAAGCTGCTCTGTGCCCGGGCTGGTCTATGCCCCTTCAACATCTTTCCCTCCAGGCTGCCCATCCTCACTCGGGGAGCCTGCTGGGCCCAGAGCCAGGCCTTCCTGGGTGAGCCGGGGGCTCATGTACTCCCCTGGCTTTATCCCACCCCCGCACCTCTGTGGGCTCTGGCCCCTGCAGAGATGGAACCATGGGCTTTATCTCTGCATCCCCATCTCGTGAGTGCTGCAGCCCCAGTGGTCTCCACTCACAGCTCGTCTGATGAGCATGAAAGAGGGGCTGACTGTGGCTACGCTCAACCCTAGTCTCTCTGCAGGAGTGAGAAGGACAGAAGAGAAGCCCAATTACCTCAGGACCTCCCCTGAGTCCCTGGGTGTGGTGTGGGGCTGGGTAACCAATGCAGAAAGTAGACGGGTAGCCGAGCACCCTGGGCAGAGGAGCACCCTATGCAGCCAAGCACCTTAGGCAAAGGAGCACCCCATGCACTGGGGACCCTCCAAGTGGTATAGGGTATATAGTGCCCTATACCACTGAGCACTCTACGCAGCTGAGTGCCCTATGCCACTGAGCACCCTACGCAGCTGAGTGCCTAGGCAGGGGAGTGCCATCCAGTCCCCAGGCATTGCCCTGCAGTTGGCCTCCGAGCGTTTCTATTCATTCCCCACAAACGCAAGTGCCCCTCTGGGACTGAGCCGGGCAGGGCGTCGGGCCCACCAGTGATCCTTGAACCAGGGCCAGTGCAGGGGGTGCTCTTCCAGAGTTTCTAGGATGAGCAAAAGGAGATTAGTGCTTGGAAAGCCTTCTAAGTAATTCCAGCAGAGATGTCTTATCCGTTTGTCTTGTTTGTTTTAAAAACTGGCTGGTCTGTGTCCACCACCTTCATGTCTGTGTCAGGGTCCTCCAGAGGAACAGAACCTGTAGGAGACACCCAGGTCCATGGAACAGATGTGTCAGGGGCACTGGCTCACAGGACGTGGAGGCCAAGAAGTCCCAGGACCCGCTGTCTGCAGGCCGAAGCCTGGGGAGCTGCTGTTTGGCTCCAGTGTAAGTCCAGGGGTCTGAGAACCAGAGGAGCCCGTGGTGTGAACCCCAGTCCAGGAGCAGGAGAGGACCCATGCCCCAGCTCAAAGGACAGGCAGGAAAGCGTCCTCCTTCCTCGGCCTTTCTGTGCTCTCCAGGCCCTGAGCAGGGTGCTTGCTGCCCACCCGCATGGGAGGGGCCCGCTTTACTCAGGCGGCCGATTCTGACACTAATCTCACTCAGAAATGCACTCGAAGACACCTGGAATCATATCCGACCTGCGCACCCTGGAGCCCAATCAGATTGACATGGAAATTAACCAGCACAACATCTTGGTTATGCCCACCTCATGCCCCTTGCCTGCTGTCATGCCGGGACCCATGGGCTGTCCTGCTGAGATGGGCACCTGAGCAGCAGGCACAAAGATGACCAAAGGGACCCTCATATATCAATCTAAATGCCAGACACAGCACCACATGTTTCAGACTCACACGGCTCTGAAGGTTGAGGAGAGCTGGCCACACAGCTTACTAGTGGGGATCTGGGACCTCACTCAGGCCCAGCTGGCATCTGAGCCAAAGCTTCCCACCACTGTGCAGTGACTCAGGCATGCACCAGGCCCAGGCACCTTACGACTTCCCACTGCCTGATGACAGGAACAAGGATGCCACCATGTCAGCTGCTGCATGACACTGTGGTGACAGACACCACCCCCCACCCCCTAAAGACTCTAGACCAGGTTTCCAGCATCCTGTAGCTGGCAGGTTATATTTTTTTCTGCCCTTACTTATCTGAATAAATTTGTAGCAGCTCACAACATAATACAAAGATAAGAAAACTGAAACCATCACAACTAGACAATGGTTGTGTGTGTTTATGTAACCATATCACACGGATTACACTCTGTAGGCTCACAAGTGTGTATAACACACACACACATACACACACACTCCAGGTCTGCCCAGATTTCCAACAAAAATGGTGCCGGTGCCGCGCCTGAACAGCCAGGCAGGGGCCATGTGCATGTGATGGGAAGGCCAGGAAAGAAAACAGCAGCGTGAGCCTTCAATGATTTCTTAAGGACATGTCTCTAAATGATTTAATCCCTTCCTGAGACACTGCCCATGAATTGATGACCTCTGCTTTTCCTTTCTCTCGTTTGATGAGCAATGGCTCTTCTGACAGGCCAGTAAATTTCTCTCATTGCTTCTGCTAAGAAATTGTTTTTTGAGATGATGAGGGAAAGTGCTTTCTTGCAAGCACTCTGCACCCCGCCCCCTTCCTCTCCACAGTGGAAGGAAGGACGAGCCAGTGGCAGAGCTCCGGGGATGAGCCAAGTCCCGTTAAATTAAAACAAATGCCGGCGACTTCCCGAGGGTGACTCATGCACAAGGAGGCCGGAGACAGGGGACACACAGCTGGCTGCCTTCCGAATGGTGTCCAGGCCTGCCATGAAGTGACCATGAGTGGAGCACTTCCTGGCCTTCTGCCCCACCCAGAGAACCCCAAATCTCCACACTCACCTCTGAAGGGGGCAAGAGGATGCTAGAAGGACCTATAAGGAACCTCACTCCGCCTCCCAGAGTTACAACCACCCAACAAATGCATGCCCACCGTGCATTTCTGCAGGCCAGGCACACAGCAAGCTTGTGCCTTCAAGATACCTCTACCGGGGAGTCCTCCACGATACACCACCAAGAAGTGCCATGCAGAGCTCTGGAGACTGATTGTAGCAGCCAGCCAGGGAAGGCTGGAGGAGGAGGGGACGGGTGCAGGATCAAGAGCGTTGTGACAGGCAAGGAAGGCACCCCAAGGGAAGGTGCGGTGGGCAGGGGCTGAGCCCACACTGATCTGGGCACCCTGGGGGGTGGTCTGGAGACCCCAGAGGCACGGGGAGGGCACTGGGTGAGCACATCCTCCAGCCAGGTTAGTAGCCCAGCCCCTCTGTCTCTGCCTGGGTGCTGGGAAGCTGTGTCACAAAGACCTTTCCTATTGCCATCAGGTTTCAACCCACATGTCCAGCCACCTGCTCTGTCTGCCTGTGGGGAAAAGCAGGAGCTGAGGTCTCAGGTGTGGGCAGGATCTGGGACAGCCTGGATGGCCTTGGTGAGAATTCAGGGGTGGCAACCCCTGGGGCTAAGCTGGGAACTCCCCTCTATGGCCCCTCAGGCCTGGGAGACTGGTGCAATGTCCCCAGCCCTTCCCCGGGTGTCCGGCCACACCCAGCTCCCAAGCCTGCTGAGGAGAGGCCCTGAGTGGGAATGAAGCAAAATGCCAGTGTCCAGGCACAGGCCCCAAATGCCCAAGACCTGCCCTAGAGACCACGCCCAGCCGGAGCAGCTCCTGGGCCTCTGGACTCGGGGTGGAGGGTGGTGTTCTCCCAGGGAGGCAAGCCAGGGACTCAAGGGACATTCCACTTCCGTCCCAGAACCAGGGCCGTGACTGACTAGAACACAATCTGAACTTCCGAGCGGACGAAAAATAAACAAAAATAAGATGGAAACAGGTCAGAAAGATGCTTGTATCAAATATGACAGACCAATAGCTAACATTATTATACATTAAAAATTCCCTAGCATTTTAAGGAATTCAAGTTCTGGATTCATAAAGGCATGATGGGTATGAATAGATCATTCATGGATGAAATACAAATAGCAACAAAACCAAGCCTGCAACCCACAGTGGGGCAAACTGCTCAGCCACCACAGCAGTCACGGAAACTCAGACGGAGGGAGAAGGTGCAGTTTTATACCAAACTAGCGTTACCACGGCAAAGCCAACAGCAGCGAGTGTGGGTGCAGGAGCCAGGCGGGGCCCTGGCCTGGGAGCCCATGGCCCACAGTTCACTGCATTCACCATCTGACTGGAGCGATCATTCCACACTCGGGGGTTCGCCCATGGAAATGATTGGGAAAGAGAAAAGCTGTGTGCATTGCCAGGCTCACCAAGGCACTGTCTTCATCGGTAAAAACTGGAGCAATCTGCATGAGTCCCAGCGAGAGGTATGGAGGAAGCCTCGAGACAGGAGCAACTGTGAAGCCTCTTTCTGGCACAAAGTTAGGGGCAAAGCCCTCAGACAGACAGAGGCGTCTGACATTGCCCTAGTGATGGGTCAGATGGCCAAAGAGCATGACAGCAGCGGCCAGCAAGGAAGGCTTCCCTCGTATGCAGGAGGCTTCGCCACATCCTGTTTACTCCGGTGTCCACGTCACAGCCCGTGGCTGTGATAACACCGTAGGCAAGTGCTCCCTGGAACATGCTCCTGGTTGGCCCCGAGGAGCAGGGTCCTCCTCCTCCTTCCCAGCCCACACCCCGTAGCCCAAATCCTTGGCAGAGGGCCCTGGCACAGCCCGTCATCATCCACTCACTCTATGCGTCCGCTCCTTCAGGAAAGGGTGTCCAGCCCTCAGCAGCAGTGGGCAAAATGTACAGAAACCAGGCAGGCTCATGCGATAAAGAAGGGAGAAACCGGGCTGCACCCGAGAGCCAGTCCAAGGTAGTAGATCTGGGGTAGAGCATAAAGCTTGGCACTGAGCTTCCTGGAAGCCAAGGTTAAAAGGGAAAAAGGTCTATGACAACCCTCCTCAACCAGGAAGAAAAGCCATGTTTATTTCTTGGGAAAGACCTGATCATGTGTTTGCTTAGATAAAGATCCTGAGGAATCCTGGGGTCTCCATCTGTTTCCCACCTAACTTGAGAATGTTCTTCCATGACCTGATCTCACCTCAACCTCATCCAAATGCTGTTAAGTTCTGGTTCTGTGACACATTCCCACAGAGAACGTTGTGACGTCACCAAGGCAGGCCACTCTGAACTATTCCGAATGTGGATGTGGTCTGGAGTGGGTGGCTGTCACGGCCATGGCCCCTGGCTCCCTGACACCACCTTGGGTTTCATCCCGTGAAGAGCATTAGCATGAGGGACGGGGCACCTACTGCTCGCTTGTGGGTCCCGGTCACCTCTGGGACAAGAGACCTTGCTGCTTCATGCCTGAATGCACCTGGGGACTCGCTAGCAGGAGGCAGAGGGAGGAGGGTGTCAGCCCAAGCAGCTGTCACAGTGCACAGTAGACACAGGACCAGCTTCCAGGGATGATCCTGTCCTCTCCCAGCACAGCCCCTCGCAGACAAGCCATCCACGCCATCCGTTTCTCCCGGGGCAGGTCACTGAGCCTCCTGCAGCCCTGCTTCCCACAGAGTCACCCAGGTGTGGGGAGCACACGCAGCACAGTTATTTTAGGAACTGGATGATCGTGAGGCTCCTGGCATGTAGTAGGCCCAGCACGTGGCTGTGGCACTTTTATCTGACTGCCTGGGTTCCATCTCAACTCCCAGAGAGTGAACATACCACCTCTCATCTCAGGACTGGTGCTCTCCAAAGAATTAAATAGGAAATCAAGACTGAGACATAGGGGGCGAGTGGGCAGAAATCAGTGACGGCACAGCCGTGCCACCGTGACCATCCCGGCCATTGTCTCCGGTGTCTCCTGCTCCTCATGGTCTCCAAAGCCTCATGTCGGCTGCTTCAGCAGCTGCTCTCTGTGGTGGGAGGGTGATCACAGGGTGGCTTCGTGGGTGATTCCACTGAAGCCAGAGAGATGACGTCTGTCCAGGGACCCTCAGCCCAGAGCCCAGCCTCCAGGAAGCTCTGCAGGGGACAGCTGACATCACTGGGCATCTCTTTGCTGTCTGCTCTGCTCACAGAAACCTGCCTGGCACTATCCAAAAGGTGTAGTGGGCAAGGAGGCCAGGCCAGTCCTTCCCGGCCCCACAGAAGCCAGCTCAGCAGGACCCCACATGGAGGGGCTCCTGCGACCAGGAGCAAAGGGGGCCCATCAGGCCATGCCCAGCCCCCAGGACACAGGAGAAGGGCTTCTTCCCAGTACCTGCGGCCAGGCTCCACTGTTCCGCCATGGTGTGCACCCTGCAGCAGGGAGCAGGCACCCTTATCCCGGTGACCTGTTTCCCCCTTCTTGTCCTCACTGAGGCCACAGAAATGTGCTCTGTAGCATCCTCATCCTCAACCCTGCCCTGCTGGGAAAACCTAGACCCTCAGCTAAACTCAGGCCCCGGGACACACTCCCAATCCTCCCTCTGCCTGGAAGGCCCTGTCCCGTGTTTCACACTTGCGAAGCAGAGTCCCCTCCGAGCTCAGCCCTGTGGGGGGATCTGGGAGAGGGAGCAGGAAAGCTGAGGAGCAGCATCGCCCCCATCCCTCCTGGATCCACTTCCCAGAGCGCTCCCTGACCCCACCAGCCGCTTCCACTGACTCCAGGGCAGGTCAGTGACAGTCACTGTGACAGCTCTGGTAATCCTGGGAGAACTCCCGGAAGCGAACACAGCTCTCGGGTTCTGATTACAGCTGATGACCACAACGGAGAGAATATCTGGATTCTCCCCTAATTTCCTCTCCTCTTAAAATTTTCAGTTAAGCGCCTAACCTGTATGGAAAATGGCTGTTTTCTGGCGTATTCTCGGCAGTGCCGTTTCCTCATTGCTGAGTGCTTTTTCTAGACAGATACAGGCTCTCCATGATTCCGTATAAAATCAGAGCTGAGGAGCTTACCCCAAGAAGGGAGGAGGGCAGAGCAGCAGTGGGCTGCACCCCGGAGCCCTCCCCGCTGCCGGAGACACCCGGTGGGTGGAGGGTCTCTGGGGCCCTTCCAGCCTGCAGAGCTGCTGAGAGCCAGGCCCGGCCGCCAACAAAGCAGCTGAAGTCTTGAGAAAACTTCCTGATTGCATTAGCGAGGTCGCACCACCAGGACATAATCAAATCTCCCTGGAGGACGTGGCTTCCGGAAGGGCTGCTGCGCCCGGTGGCAGAGCCAGGGCAACCAGGGTCAGACGCGGCGGAAGGAGGGAAGTCCCAGGGCTGAGCACAGGCAGGCATCAGAGGGGTGTAGACCACACCATCTGGGTGCAGGGGCCGGCGGACCATGTGGGACCACCCAGCCCAGGGCCAGACTTTCCCGGCGGTCGCGTGCAGACACCTGGCACACGTCATGGGGCAGCGATCCCACATCATAACACCTCCTGGTGTTAGCAGTCAGGAGGGTGCCTAGAAAAGCCCCAGGTCACAGGGACAGCAGGATCTGAGCCCGCCCTCCACACCAGGAGGCTGCCTAGCACCTTAGGCAGGGCTCGGGCGCCCGGCTCAGGAACAAGCTCTGGTTCCAGCTCGGCCTTCCTGGTTCCACCCCATCTGTGCTCAGTCGACCAGGAAGAGGGTTGTGAGGACCACAGAAACCCCCCCCCCACACACACACAGAGCTGGCACAAAGGAGTTACGCCCGTGGGAGCTTCGGCGTCCTCAGGCCAGGCGGGCCTTGGCTTGCCACCTCCTGGCTGGAGGACCTTGAGGCACCTACTTGAGCCTCTCAGGGGCTCAGCATCCTCATCTGTGGGATGGGGATAACAATAGGGGTGTTTTGAGAGTCAAAGCACAAAACACAGAGCCTGGCTGGAGGAAGCACAGGTAGCCAGGTCAGCCGAGGCTGAGTTAACTGTTGTTCTTATAAGAGCCGCCAGACCATTCCCGGAAGGCGTCAGTGCGGACAGGAGGGAACCTGCACTTTGTAGTCCCAACACCGCAGAACACAATTCCTGCTGAGCTGACCCGCAAAAGACCAAGGGATGCACCCAAGACCCAAGTCCCACAATGATGCCTCCTGGTTTCTTCTCTAAGAATACTTCTTTAAAAGTTGCGGAGGAAACTAACTCATATTCCCAATGAATGGACCACGGAAGGAAAACAAGTGTCTCAGCAGGTTTGCTCAACAAATGTGTAAATGCAGGGATGAGTGAAAACACCCAGTCACGGAGCAGCTCAGTTACCCCCGACACGCTCGGGGGTCACATCCACCTCCAACCTCTGCCCAGTTCATGCTTTCCTCCACTCAGATTCCCCTCTTGCCCTGGCTCTCCAGGAATTGTTTGCTGTCCCAGAAGCTTCGTCTCCCTGCTCCACAGCCCCTGAGCCTGGTGCCTCTCTGCATGTGTGTCCACCTTGGCCGCCAAGTTCCAGGACCAAGCATCTGTCCTGCTCATCCTGACTCAGCAGAGAGGGCTGAGCTCTGGAGCCTGAGAGGACCCAGACCTGCCCCATGGCCTCCTGTGCCTCTGTGTCCTCCTCTCCCGAGGAGCCCTGAGTACATGAGAACTGGAACATGCCTGGGACTCACGTCAGGACCTGGCACACACACCAAGCACCCAGTGAATGCTCGATGACTGACGACAGTATCCCTTCTTCAAAGAGGGAAAAAAAGGAGAGTCAACCAGAGATGATTTTTAAAAGATGGGTTTTGACTGAGGCCTTGAAGGACGAGCAAGGATGGGAAGGGCAAGGGCAGACTCAAAACGCAGAGATGAGAAGGCTCTAGGTGCATGTGTGCCTGTGCACGTGAATGTGCCTGTGCCTGTGCGAATGTGTGTGTGTGCATGCGCCTTGCAGCCTTGCATGTGTGTATGCATATGCCTATTTGCGTTCATATGAGCATGTGTGTGTGTTGCCCCGTCCCAGGCACACACACATGCAAGGTTGCAAGGTGGGGGACAGATGTGCACTGAGTGCACTGTGGGGGACAGATGATTTCAGACTCTGCCCTGAATCTGAAATCAGTGGGACAGATGACCTTGAGCAAGCCCTTATGGTTCACTTAGTGTGAGCCAGACTCTACAGAGACAGTGACGGCAGGACACATGTGTGGGGGGTCCACCTTCCCAGAGCTGGAGCCCGAATAGCTCCAGGACTTCAAGGGAAGCCCAGGGGCTCAGGTCCCAAGAGGCCCATCTATGTGATTGATGGACCCAAGGAGACTTCAGTGGCTTCTCTGTTAAGATTTGAAGGGAAGTGGGCCCAGGGGCAGGGCTGGGTGGGCGCACGATGGAGATGGTGACATCCTTGGTCTTGGGTAGCCCCTGCTAGCCCCAGGGCATCCTCAGCAGATGGGGTGACAATGGTGCCACTACCTCTGGTGCGAGGCCCAAGAGAAATTCACGTAACACACCTGACTGGGATTGGTGTGTGGAAAGCTCCCCATTGACGTAAGCAGTGGTGGTGAGGATGGAGGGGAGGTGGAGGTGAAGGCGACGGCGTGGGCAGAGCAAGGCATGGCTGTGGCAGGGAGGCTCTCCCAGCCAGCCTTTAGGAGGCCCGTGGCCAGCCTCGGGCAGGAGGACTGAATGAGGACCAATTACCCACCTGTTCACAAGCCTTTTCTTTATTTTATTTTTGCCTTTTCTCCTTACATTTAAAGTGTGAGTCCATCTGGACCTTATTTTAAAGCATAATATGAGGATTGACCTTGACGTGTTTTTTACATGGAATAACTAGTTGTCCCAACGCTGCTCGTGGGTAACCCTGCTGTGTTTTAAGAGCGCCCCCACTGTCATGCACCCATGGGCCCGTACCCCTGGGCTCCCCATCTCAACACTCCCCTGCCTGTGGCACCACCTTCCCAAGGGCCAGCCTCACCCAGGGCTGAGGTGCCCCCTCGGTGGCCTGTGCCTTCCTTTCCTGATATCTCAGATTTCCCTCATTCTCCAGCACTCTCTTCACCTTCCTGACCTCGCTCCACCCCTCCCCTGAGGTGCAGGACCATCCTGCTCCAGCCCCCAACTTCCTCACTCCCAGAGCCTGGTGCCCCAGAAACAGGAGCCCCAGGGCGCATCTGGATGGTGGCTTGTCTCCTGGCCAACAAATGCCTGGCACTGGCTGCCCTCCAAGCATCTCCCCTCAACTCTTCAGCTCCACCCCGGGGCCTTACCACACACGTGCACAGCAGACACACGTACACACACATGTACACACAAATGCACATACAGACCTACACAGACACACACACATGTGCATTCACAGATGTGTCCACGCAAACACACACATGCACACTCACGGGCACGCACACATATGTGTGCCGTGCTAAAAAAAATCTATTTTGTATTCAAGACACTCAGGCTCAAGTATGTGTCCAAAGCCACACAGCTATGGAGCGGCAGAACTCAGGTCTCTATGCACACCGCCCCTGACTTACTGCAGTTCCGCGTAACAGTTGTCAACTTTATGATGGTGCAAAAGCCATCTACAGTCAGCAGAAACCTGTGTTTGAGTCCCACACGGCCACTCGGTTTTTTCCTTTCAGTACAGTAGTCAATGATTACACGAGGTAACCTACACTTGACTACAAAACAGGCTTAGTGTTGATGTTTCTGCCCACCGGAGACTCGGGGCAGCGTTTCCAGAGGGCCAAGGTGGGGCCCGCACCGTGCTGTTCGGTAGTCAGGTGGACGCAGTCATTTTCCACTCGCAGTGGCCTCACCCGGCGGCAGCCAGGGGTAAGTTGAGCAGCGTCTGTACTTTTAGCTCCACTCTGGGTATTTTTAAGTAGCAGGTTAAAAAAAAATACAGGGTTCCAAATAGTGGGAAAATAAAAGGAGAGAATCCATGTTGCGGTGAGCTCATGCCTGGGAGCATACGCACTGCAGGGGCACCAGCAGGCATGCCTGGCGATCGTTCCTGCTCTCCCTGCCAGCAGCAGCCTGGGCCTGAGACGGGTCGTCCTGGCCACAGCCCGAGGGGAGGCTGCGGGAACCCCGGAGTTGCTCCGCTTTCGCGTGTCTGCGGCGCCACCTCGTGGCCGCTACGGGAACGCCCCGTGGTGCGGGCGGGGAAGGCCGCGGGCCCCCCAGAGCAGGAGCATGAACACAGCGACGCTCGCCCCAGGGGGTGGCCCCCCGAAACCCCCAGAGCCGTATGAGGAAGGGTGTCCCCAGCCTCCTGAGAGCTGGGATGTCCTCTGAGCACACACACGCGCACTCACACCTACATGCGTGCATCCTCTGGCACCCTGACGCGTTCACGTAGGCACACACGTGTGCACATGCATCGTCTTTCACACACGTGTGCACACGCACACACACTCCCTCTTCTTCGAGCCTGGAAGGTGCGCTGGGCTCATAGCGGGTGGAAACGGCTACCGTGGCAGAGACCAAGGGCCAGGCCAGGATGCACGCGTTTATTTCAGACACGAAAACCCGAGGCCAGAAAGAGACAGTCGGTGTCCAAACCACGCATCTGCTGACCGCATCTCCTGTGCACAGCCGGGGCGGGTGTGAGGGCAGCTTGCCCACCATATGCCTGGCCCGCCCCGGGGCCTTGGGCCGCTGCCTCAGGAGCCCCTGGCAGCCGCAGCGAGGGTGCGCCTAGCGCCCCAAGATCCCGTGGAGCCAGGCGTCCGGCACACAGGCGCAGTGGAGGCTCAGAGTGGGCATACACCCCGCAAGCTCGCGGGGGCCGGGCACTGCGGGTCCTCGGGTGGGGAATCTGGAGTTGAGTCTCGAAGGAGGAAGTCACTGAGGATCAGGAAGCCAGGAGGGCAGGGAGGGTGAGGAGGGGTGCCTAGACCTGGGGAGAGAAGCCTGCGAAAGCCCCCTAAGAGGGCTGGGGGTGAACAAGCGCTCGGCCGGCCTCTCCTAGCAGACTGCGCTGGCGCCCCGGAGCCTCCCTTCTCCAAGGCCCCACGGACACCCTCAGAAAGGTGACGCCCTCACCATCCTGAGCTCTGAGAACTTCCAGAGCCATGTGCCAAGGCACACACGCTCCACGTGTTACATGCAGGCCTGAGGCTCCCCCTCGAGCTCACAGGACTTCATGGCAGGTTTTGAAAGGACTTTTTTCAAAATGTTTACTTGTGGTAAAATTATACCTAACATAAAATGCACCATTGTAAGCATTTTTGAGTGTAGGGTTAGCTGGCATTCAGTGCACTCAAACTGTAGTACATCCCTTACCACCGTCCGTCTCCAGAACTTTTTCATCTTCCCAAAAGGCAACCATACCCACTGAACACCACTGACCACTGAACCCACTGAACACCAACTCCCTCCTTCTGGTAACCACTGCTCTTTCTGTCTCTGTGAATTTGCCCATTCTGGGTCACGCATGTAAGTAAAATGACAACGTATTTGTCCTTTTGTGGCTGCTTATTCCACCTAGCACAATGTTCTCGAGGCTCATGCGTGCTGGCACACATCTCAGAATTTCCTTTCTGGCTGGGCACAGTGGCTCACGCCTATAATCCTAGCTCTTAGGGAGGCACAGGCAGGAGCATAGCTTGAACCTAGGAGTTCAAGACCTGCCTGGGCAACATAGTGAGATCTTGTTCTCCACAAAAAAGAAGAAAAAAACATTCCTTCCTCGTAACGTTCAGTAACAGTGTACTCTATGCAAACCACATTTTGCTTACCCATGCACCCACATGTAGACCCCTGGAATGCTTCTACCTTTTGACTCTTGTGAATCATGCTGCTGTCAACGTAGGTGTGCAAATCTTTGTGAGAGTCCCTGCTCTCAAAAATACCCACATTCTTGGCACTGTGAAGAATCACCTCACACAGACACCAGGGAAGAGCAGGTCTGTCTGAGAGCAGAGGGTGAGGAGAGGAATGTGGGGCTGCAGGCCACAGTGGGAGAAGGAAAGCCCACTGAGGTGTTCCCATGTGTGGGAGGAGAGAGAGGCCCTCTGGGGGAGGAACTCTTGCAGCAGCCAGCTCCATTCCTGCTTGGCCCGCAGAGAGCCAGCTCAGGGGCCCAGGCCAGGAAGAAGCCAGAGGACCAACAAGATCTATCAAGAAGCAGAAGTGAGTGGTGTCTCAGCTGCAGCCACAAACAGAGGGAGGACCAGTCACCACCCACCACACAACTATCACCACTGTGCTCATAACACTCTCAGAGACAGGCACGGGAGCACCTGGCAAGGCACAACCAGGGCAGGTGACAGTTTGCTGGTCCTGGGCAAACAGACACCTGTCTTCTCTCCAGTACCCCATCCCACCAGCCTGTGTGAGCAGAGAAGCATCTTCCATAAATTAAAAGATTAACCGGATCATCAAAAGATCTGAGCAAACAAAACAAATGAGACAAAAAAACAAAAAACAAAAACCCACCACCAACAGAAGAACACTCATTTTCACAGAGAGACTGGAGCTCATCCCAACGGAGTGCATGTGCTTTCCAAGCTCATGGACAGCATTTGGGAAAATTAACTGTGCTAGGGGAGCAGGAAGCTTCAGCCCTTTTCCCAGAATTGCTGTTACACAAATCACATTCTCTCACCAGGGTGCAACAAAATTAGAAACATACAATAACAAAGACCATGTGAAAAGTGAATCTTTGGGCCGGGCGTGGTGGCTCACATCTGTAATCCCAGCACTTTGAGCGCTGGAGGCATGTAGATCACCTGAGGTCAGGAGATCAAGACCAGCCTGGCCAACATGGTGAAACCTTGTCTCTACTAAAAATGCAAAAAATTAGCCGAGTATAGTGGCACACAGCTTCTGGGGAGGCTAAGGCAATAAAATCACTTAAACTTAGGAGGCAGAGGTTGCAGTGAGCTGAGATTGCGTCACTGCACTCCAGCCTGGATAACAGAGACTCTCTCTCATAAAAAAGAAAAAGTGCATTTTGGAAACAAAGTTTTCACAGTAAAAATTATGAGACTGGGCATGGTGGCTCATGCCTGTAATCCTAGCACTTTGGGAGGCTGAGGTGGGCAGATCACAAGGCTAGGGGTTTGAGACCAGTCTGGTCAACATGGCGAAACCCTGTGTCTGCTGAAAACACAAAAATTAGCCAGTCATGGTGGCGGGGGCCTGTAATCCCAGCTACTCAAGAGGCCGAGGCAGGAGAATTGCTTGAACCAGGAAAGCGGAGATTGCAGTGTGCCAAGACAGCGCCATTGCACTCCAGCCCACGTGACAGTGAGAGACTTCATCTAAAAAAAATGCCTGGAACTCAATAGCAATAGGGCATAACATATTAAAATTATGAAATTTAACAAAATTGACATTTAGGGAGAGATTTGTAACCTCAAATTAATTTGTCATAAACAGGATAAAAGGAGAACACTAAAGATAATTTGAATTTAAAAAGGAAAATAAAAACTAAAATGAAAAAGTTTTCAGAAACAAACTACAATTAGAGTATGACCTATCAAAATCTTTGGATATGTCCAAAGCAGTTCTCAGGGGAAATTTTATAGCTGCAAGTGTTTGAACAAACCTTGAACAAAAGGCATATAAAGTTACATAAACTAAGTAAACATACAAGAAGCTTTTTAAAGAGAAACAAGAAATAAGTGTATCTAATTTAAAAACAGCCATAATAAAAGTAGACTTGATAAATAAAACCCAAAACCACTTCTTTGAAAAGACTGTTAAAATAAGAAAACCTCTGGGAAGTCAAGCCAGAGAGAAAGAAAAGGAACAAATTTTAAAATATTAGATTTAGAAAAAAGGCATAATAACCAATGTGGAGAAGCTGATTCAAATCAAGGAGATGGGAGGCCAGCTTCCTTCCAGTAGGTTCTGTTTTACCTGGATGAAATGGAAGATTTTCTTGGAATATACACATCGGCTTAGCAAGAGGCAGAAAACCTGAAGAAACAGAACAATAAACAGAACAAACAGAAATGGTAAGCAGAGGTGCTGGAGGGGCTCCATCAGCCTCCAGGGATGGGCTGCTGTGTCAGGGAGGGCCAGAGCACAGGGGAAGCGGAGCACAATTGTTAAGATTGGTAAGCTGAACCTGAATCTCACACACGCACACACACTACAGTGACAGGGAAAGAACCCCCAGGACACTTCTGAGAGGTAAAAATAGAAAGTTTCTGCGCAAAACAACTGTGTGTTTTTAAAAGATACCATGTGGCAGAAAATAGTGATCTACGAATGCCGGTGTCAGAAAGAGACCTGGAAGGCGCACACCAGACTGCTGGCGTAGCTAGGGAGGATACAAGGGGCTGGGAGGAGCTAAGGAGGACACAGACCCTTTTAACTCTTCTCGTGTTGCCGGGACATCTACAAACTGAAGATATATATTTTTAATTAACTAATTTTTTAAATTTCACTTTAAGTTCTGGGATACATGTGCAGAACCTGCAGGTTTATTACATAGATATACATGTGCCGCTGTGGTTTGCTGCACCTATCACACTGTCATCTAGGTTTTAAGCCCTGCACGCATTCGTTATTTGTCCTCTCCTCCCCTTGCCTTCCACCCCCGATAGACCCTGGTGTGTGATGTTCCCCTCCCTGTGTCCATGTGTTCTCATTGTTCAACTCCCCCTTATGAGTGAGAACCTGTGGTAGAAGGAAAAAAGTCTGTACATGTTCAGTACAGACACAACCATCTCCTTCATTTTCCGAATATTTTCAACCATGGTTGGTGAGTTCCTATGGGATTGGAACCCATAGGTAGGGAGGGCCCACTGTGGTAGGAACACATTTTGAGTTTAAGCAGTTGGACTCCCTTGCTCAACCTCTACACTGCACAAATGCCATTGCCACTGGGAATGGGGTAAAAGTGAAAACAACCAAAATACACCCATTAAATAAATTATGGTCTAAGCACTCCGTGGAATTTTTGCAGCTATTAAAACTGATAACACAGTGACATGCGGGGGTCTCTGAAGCATATTTTTACCAGAGGACATTAAAGGAAAAAGTTAGAATTAAGTTTATGTGAAAGAAAAAACACAAAAGAACAGTCAGAAAAAAAAGATGAATAGAAATTTGCCCTGCCAACGTTAAAATGCCAGATACACCAAATCATGCAAACACAACATCAAAATACAGCTTGGTGGAGGTGGAGGAACAGATGGGAAGCAGTGGAGTGTGAAAAGGCTGAAAAACAGTCCCCAAAAGACACACGGCTTCTTGTGGCACTTTTTTTTTAGACGGTCTTGCTCTATCACCCAGGCTGGAGTGCAGTGGCGTGATCTGAGCTCACTGCAACCTCCACCTCCTGGGTTCAAGAGATTCTCTTGCCTGAGCATCCCCAGTAGCTGGGACTACAGCCATGTGCCACCATGCTTGGTTAATTTTTGTATTTTTAGTAAAGACAGGGTTTCACCATGTTGGTCAGGCTTGTCTCAAACTCCTGAGCTCAAGTGATCTGCCCACTTTGGCCTCCCAAAATGCTGGGATTATAGGCGCCTTCCACCGTGCCCAGATAATTTTTGTGTTTTTAGTAGGGACAGGGTTTCACCAGGTTGGCCAGGCTGGTCTCGAACTCCTGTCCTCACGTGATCCACCTACCTGGGCCTCCCAAAGTGCTGGGATTATAGCGTGAGCCATGGAGCCAGGCCAGAACACATTTCCTTTTAATGGAAAATATAATTCTCTGTGGCCACCTAGCCAGCCCACATTCCCTGGTCACCATCACCTCCAATGGAGCTGGACGGTGCAGCACACACATAGGTCATTGCTTACTTAGATGGCAGTGAACCATCCACCCTGGGGAAGTACTCTCCTCCCTAGACCTGGAAGCTCCTCCTGGGTTCCTTTTTCTTGCTGAAATATTTCTCCAAGAGTGTTTTTGGGGTTGACTCTCAGGGGGCTGACAGGTCTGAAGATGGCTTCCTGAGCGCCCACATTTCATGGTGGTGAGCAGAACGCAGCCCTGGGTTCTGGGTCCTTTCCTCTGGCGCCTGAAGCTGTCACTCCCTTGCTTCTTGCATCCGTTGTCTGTGCCGCGATTCTAACGTCAGCGCCCCTCCCATTCCTGTGCGGGTTGCCGGCTTTTCCTCTTGGGAAGTTTTTGAAATTTTGACTCAAAATGTAGATGTTTTTCTTTGAAATTATAAATAATATTTTAACTTTAAAATGTAAGTGCTTCTTTCTGTTTTCTCCTGTTTAACACTCTACCGGCCCCTTTGGTTTGAGGATGCATGCTTTTTCTTATTTGGGGAAAGTTCCTAGTCATTTTTCAAATACTTCTTCTTATCTATTCATTTTTCCTCTTCTAAGCACTTCTCTTCCCTCAACCTCTGTCTCCTCAACCCCTTCAGGTCCTTCTAGAAGAGCCAGAGCCTGACCTACCTTATTCGTTCATTTTCTGCTCTCAACCTTCCCGTCAAGTTCATCACTTCAGCTCCCACGTGTTCCAGTCCAGTATCCCCGGCGGCAGCTTCTGCATAACTGCCGATTCCAGCGCTCACACTCCCTGCATCCTGAGGGTATGTGATGAATTTGCCAGTCTGGTCCGCTAATCTGCTCCCTCCGGTATAAGACCTCGGGGTTTTTCCCTCCTGCAGTTCACTCTCACTGTCTCGATTCCTCAGGCTGCTTTCTTTCCCTGATGATGGTCAGCTGCCTTGGTCTTAGGCCCCAGTTGACACCTTCCTGGTGGGTTTCAGGGAGGTGGGCAGGGGCTCCTCAGGGCAGAGCCTCTGGCAGGATAACTGGGGGCCTCTTTACTCACCCCTAGGGGCTGTCCTGGTCTGCAGGGAAAGCCCGTCCTTCTAGCCGGAGTTGTCTGTCCAGGGCTGCCCTCCTGTGCTGTAATTGACTGTCCTTGGGCTGGGGAGGAGGGTTTCCCAGGGGCCGCCAGCCAGCCTGCCCAGGCATCATGGCCCTCACTCCAGGAGGCTCCTGAGGTGCTCTGGCCTTGCCTGGATGCCTGGGGCTGGTAGGGCTGGGATCTTCTACAGGAAAGCAGGGCTGGGCAGATGGCAGCCCCAGGTGGGCCCCAGAGCAGAGAGCTGCAGCTGGACCGGGCTGTGCTGTGTGGCCGCCTCCACTGAGACTGTGCTCCCCGTTCCGCCCCAGACTCCACACAACCCTGCCTGGCCTCTGGAGGCTCTCAGGATTTCCTCTTAAGTTCTGGGCTCCATCAACTGTCATTCCTTTGGTGGCATCTCCAAGGTTTGGATTCATGGGACGGAGCCAGCAGCCTGTTGTATTAATTAATCACCTCATAAGGGAACCAAAAGGCAAATTTACAAACAAAAATCATAACATCAGATGTTGTCGGGGTGGAAGAAATGGAGATGAGAAAATGCTGCTGGGAGTTGCCTGAGGACCTGTGGTCACACAACCAAATGCCTGGAGAGTGGACGCTGGCATTCTGTGACAAGGTGGCATCTGCCCTCTAAATACAACTAGACACCCTGGAAATAATTTAACAGACATAAGAGGACTCTGGGAGGTGGAGAGGAACGAAGGCCGTCCAGGAAGCTCAGGGCTTTGGGGGTGACTCTGTACCAGGCCCTGAGTTTTCTTTCTCTCTCGTATATTCTGGATGGGCCCAGAGAACTCTGCAACTTGCAACTGCCAAACTACGCAGAGGGAAAAAAGAAAAGAAAAAGAAGAGGCTCTTCTCTCTGGTGAAAGGACTGAGAAGGGCATCCCACCGGAGACCCAGCGAGGAGAGTCCCAGCGATCCACGTCCCAGCAGGTCTGGCTGGGCCTGGCCCTCAGTATCACACCCAGGCCATAGCAGCTTCTGCTGACGGAGGCTGAGACCACACCCAGCACCCAGTACTTCCTTTACCTACCCTCGCTGCACAGGCAGCCCCAGCAACACGCGCAGGGATTGAACCGGAGCCCCAGCAGAACCAGAAGAACAAACCAGACCAGAAGAGCACGGAGAGGACTTTGAAAACTAAATTGTCATTGACTCTACATTTCCCCAGAGAGGGCTGGGCTTCTATGGTAAACCAAATAAGGGTACCACAGGTGAACTGGAATGTTCACGTAGTCTCAAAAGTTTCCTTACATAACCAAAATCTCCAGAGTATATTTGAAATTATTTGTCATATCAGGAAACATAAAAAACAACTTGAAGCCAGGTGCAGGGGCTCACGCCTATAATCCTAGCACTTTGGAAGATCAATCAGGAGGATGGCTTGAGCTCAGGAGTTTGAGATCAGCCTGAGCAACACAGCATAACCCTGTCTCTACAAAACGTTTCAAGATCAGCCAGCTGTGGTGGCACACACCTGTGGGGCCAGCTACTTGGGAGGCTACTTGAGCCTGGCAGTCTGAGGCTGCAATGAGCTGAGATTGTGCCACTGAACGCCAGTCTGAGTGACAGAGTAAGACTCTGTCTCAAAAACATAACAGAACAAAACAAAAGACAACTTGAATAACAAAATAAGATTAACCAAGATAAATCAGACGTTGGAACTTTAAAGCAGCCATCATAAAAACGCTTCAAAGAACAATGGTGAATTTTTTTGGAATAAGAACGAAATGAAAATCACACAACTGAAAAATACAATAACTGAACTAAAAAATATGCAGTTGGGTTCAATAGCAGAGTGGAGACGACGGACAACAGAGTGTGTTGATTCAGGGACGATTAATAGAGCTGACCCATAGGAATGACAGAGAGACAGGAGACTGAGAAAACAAACATCTCCTCGGGGACAGGCGGGGCAGTGACAAAAGGCCCAGCATTCCTGTCACCAGAGTCCCACGAGGAAAGGAAGGAACACGTGGTGAAAAGTATTCAAAGGCACGATGGTTGAAAACTTCCAAAATTTGGTTAAAGAAATAAACCTGCAGACTCAAGAGTCTGAGCAAACCCCACATCATAATGGAACTTCAGGAAAGGAAAGACAAAGAAAAACATCTTTAAAACCACCAGAGAAAAACAACGCATTAAGGGACACTGGTTCCGAGGATGGTGGGCTTCTCTCAAGCCCGAGGCAGAGGGAGCAGCACTCCATCGCCAGGTGCTGAGAAAAACTGCCCCAAACCCTATTCAGTGAGCATACCCTTCAGAGACGAGGGGGAAATAAAGACATTCTACGAGGAGGGACAACTAAGATCATTTGTTACCAGAAAATCTACCCTTAATAAATGGCTAAGGGAAGCTCTCCTAACAAAAAGGAAATAAGGAAATCAGAAATAGCAACAACAGAAGGGGTAATCATACAGTAAATATAATAGACTACCATGAGTTTCTTAAATTATATTTTATGGTTGAAGCAAAACATAATAACATCATCTGCTGTGGTGCTCTACATCTGAAGAAGAAATATTTATGATAATTACATGTTTAAGTGGAGGAAGTAAATAAAAGTAAGGTTTGGATATTTCTCATGAAGTGGTGAAACATCGATGCCAGCAGGCTGTGATAAGTTACTTGTGCATATTATAATGCCTAGAGCAGCCACTTAGAAAATGATACAAAGCAATCCAACCAAAAGTATCAATAATTCAAAATGAAATGCAAAAAACTGTTCAACTAATCCACAACAAGTTAAACAAAACCAGATAAAGGAAACATAAGAAAATGCAGAAAGCAAATAAAAATGGCACATTTGAGTCCTAAATATAATTTCTGTGTGGTAAAGAATTGGGCCTAGCCCAAAGAGGGCTAGCTAGCCTCTGTCCTGGCTCCTGGTAAGTAGTCCTGAAGGCCATGTGACAGGAGGGGCTTTGTTACTCATGGGGGCCCCTGAGACCAGACCTGAAGTTTATGCTACCAGCTGGCTCACGGTGGGCCCTCCCAGGAATGTGCTGCCAGCCCTAGCTTCCAGGAAAGGAAGAGCTGGATGCAGAGTTCCAACCAACAGACCAGTCTCCCACAGACCAGTCAATCATGGCTGCACAATGCAGCTCCAGGAAACAGTCTGGACACCAAGGCTTGGGTGAGGTTCCTAGGTTGGCAGTGCTTCATGGTTTTGTCACACGTGGATACTGGGAAGGTAATGCACCTGAGGACAGCAGAGGCTTCATGGGCCCTCTGTGCTGGTTCCAATTCGTGTCCTTTCCTGCAGTAAACAGTAACCATGTCTATAGCCGTTTTTAGTGAGTTCTTCCAGCAAATGACTGAAACTTAGGGTGCTTTAGAAACCTCTAAAACTTGCCATTGGTGTCAGGAATGAGGAAAATTTTAGGAACTGTGCCCTCAGACTTTGCAATTTGGTTAAATCTGGGAAAAACACAGAAATAGACAGAGTAAAGGCAAAAATATGACCCATAATATGATGTCCATAAGAAATTCAGTTTCAATATCATGGCATAGGTATTTAATAGATTGAAAGTGAAAGAACAGAAAAAGATATTTCATGCAAACAAACAGGAATTTTTTAAAGCAGGAGTTGCTATAATAATATCAGATAAAGCAGAGTTCACAGCAAAAATAATTTCTAGGACAAAAGAGGAATATTACATAACAAAAGAGCAAGAATATATCTTGATCCTAAATGTATATGCACCAAACAACATTGCTTCAAAACACAAGAAGCAAAACATGATAAGGCTTAAAAAAGAAATAGAGAAATCCATGATTATAATTAGGATATGTCAACATCTCACTTTCAGAATTTGTAGAATTACTAAACCAGAAAAAAATCAGCAAGAATATGGGATAACTAAACATTATTAGCCAATAGGATATAATTAACATTTATGGAAAACTTTATTCATCAACAGCAAAATCCACATTATTTTCAAGCTCTTATAGAACATATCCTAGATCTTAAAACAAACCTTAACCAATGTTTAAAAACTGAAATCATACAAAGTATGTCCTCTGATCACAATAGAATCAAACTAAAACTAAATTGCAGAAAGACAACAGGAAAATCTGCAAACACTTGGAAATTAAGTGATAAACATTTACATAAAATGTGGACAAGAGGAAGTCTTAAAGGGAATTTTTAAAAAGCAAATAACAAAGTGAAAATATGGCATGTAAAAATTTATAGATGTGGTTGGGTACAGTGGCTTACACCTGTAATCCCAGCACTTTGGGAGGCTGAGGCGGGTGGATTGCTTGAGCTTAGGAGTTCAAGTCTAGCCTGGGTGACATGGTGAAACCCCTATCTCTACAACAAATTAGCCAGGTGTGATGGCATGAACCTATAGTCTCAGCTACTTGGGAGGCTGAGATGGGAGGATTGCTTGAGCCCAGGAGGTGGAAGTTGCAGTGAGTGGAGACTGTGCCACAGCATTCCAGCCTTGGTGATAAGAATGAGACCCTGTCTTTTAAAAAAAAAATTGTGGGATTCAACTACGGCAGAGCTGAGAGAGAAATTTATAGCACCAAATCCCTATATTAGTAATAGGGAAAGTTCTCAAACGAATAGTCAAAAAAACCAAAAGAGGCATAGTAAAACAAAGTTAAGGCAAATAGGACAGAAATAATAAAGTTACGAGCAGAAATTGATGAAATTTAAGACAGGAAAGCAATACAGAACATTAAAGAAACAGAAAACACATTCCTCAAAAAATTAGAAAATATCACAAAAGATGCTGCATCCATGAAAAATGCTATAAAAATTTTATGCTCATAAATTTGACAACCTAGGAAAAAATGGATAAATTCCTTGAAAATCACAAATTACCAAAATGCAGAAAAGGTGAAATATATAACCTGAATAGTCATATAAATATTATATAAATTGGATTTGTAACTAAAAACTCTTGAACACAACATATCCAGACGCAAATGGTTTCACTGGAGAATTTACCAAATATTTAAAAGAATCAACACGAGTTTTACACAATCTCCTCCAGAAAATAGAAGAGAAAGGAACACGATATCATTATCCTGATATCAAAACAAAACAAAGCCAGCACAAAGGGAGGAAGGAAGGGAGGGAGGAGGTAGGGACAGAGAAAGAACACTGCAGACTGATTTTGCTCATAAGTTTTGATGCAGAAATTCTCAAGACAATTAAATTTAGCAATGCATAAAAAGAATAACAAACCACAATCAAGAGGAATTTTACTTAAATTATCCAAGACTGTTTTAATATTTGAAAAACCAATCAACATATTCCACCTTGTTCATATGATCTTATCAACTGACTTAGAAAAAGGTTTTGACAAAATTCAAAACCCATTTATGATATAAACTCTTAGCAAACTTGGAATAGAGGGTAATTTCCTCTAGCTTAATGAAAAGCAGTTACAAAAACCTACAGTTAGCATCATACTTAATGGTGAAAGAATGAATACTTTCCCCTTAAGAGCAGGAACAAGGCAAGAATGTTCCCTTTCACCATTTTAATTCAAGATAGTACTAGGTCTAGCCAGTGTCATGTGACAAGAAAAGGAAATAAAAAGTACCTAGATTGAAAAGAAAGAAAGAAAACTATCACTACTTGCACATAGCATAATCATCTACATAAACAGTCCCATGGAATAAACAAAACATCCTTGATATAAAGAGCAAGAGTATCAAGTCTGCAATAAAGAAGAATAACACACATAAACAAATCACATCTTTCTATGGTAACAATAAACAAGTGGAAACCAAAATACAAATTGCAATACCATTTACAACTGCTCCAAATACATGAAGTATTAATATATAAGTATAAATCTAATGGAACACATACAGGAGAGTATAGTAGGAATTATAAATTCTGCTGAAAAAAAAATCAAAGATCCAGATAAATGGAGGGACATGGCATATTCTGGGATGGAAGTTGCAACATAGATGCCAGCTTCCCCCAAATCGCGGGTTTAACACAATTCTAAATCTTGGCATTGTTTTTTGTACACATATGCAAACTTATTGTAAACTTTATATTAAAAGGAAATGGCCCTAGGTTAGCTAAAACAATTTTGAAAAAGAACAATTAAATGGAATAAATCACAGTACCAAATATTAAAGCTCACTCTACAACTGCAGTAATCAACTCAGAATGGTGCTGGTGGAGGGATAGACACCTTAATAACTGATGTGGACCAGAGAACCCAAAAATACTCACAGAAATATGCTTAATTAATTTTTGGGAAAGATGCAATGACAGTTTATTAGAGGAGTTACAGCCCTTTCAACAAGTGCTGCAGAAACAAGCAGGCATCCACAGGCAAAAGAGATGACCTTGGCCCAACCTTCACATTTTGCATGAAACATAACTCAAGGACCACAGGCTTAAATGTAAAACAGTAACACTTTCAGGAAAACATAGAAGAAAATTTTCAGGACCAGGGCCTAGGCAGAGCTCTTAGACCTGACATCAAAATACAATTCATAAAAGAAAAAATGGAGAAATCAGACCTCATCAGAATTAAATTTTTTTTTGCTCTGCAAAAGACTCCTTGGGATGATGAAAAGACAAATTACAGAATGAGAGAAAATATTTGCAAATCACATATCTGAAAAAGAACTTGTGTCAAGAATAAAGAATTCTCAGAAATCAACATTAAATAAATAAGCAATAAAATTAAAAATGTGCACATGACATGAACAGATATTGACCAAATAAAATATTCTTTGTACATGAAAGGATGGTCAGCAACATTAGCCATTAGGAAAGTTCAAATTAAAATGACAATGAGACTTCACTACTATTAGAATGGCTTTTTAAAAAGTTGTTAACACTAGGCTGGGTGCAGTGACTCATGCCTATAATTCCAGAATTTTGGGAGGCTGAGGCAAGTAGATCATTTGAGGTCAGGAGTTCAAGACCAGTATGCCAACAGGGTGAAACTCCATCTCTATTAAAAATACAAAACTTTGTCAGGCATGGTGGTGCATGCCTGCAGGGAGGCTGAGGCAGGAGAATTGCTTGAACCCAGGAGGCAAAGGTTGCAGTGAGCTGAGATCACACCACAGCACTCCAGCCTGGGTGATGGAGACTCCAACTCAAAATAAATCAATCAATAAAGTGAATAACAGCAAATCCTGGCAAGAATGCAGAGAAACCAGAGCAGCCACACTTGCTGGTGAAATGTAAAATGGTACAGCCACTCTGGAAAAAGTTTGTCAGTTCTTATAAAACTGAAAATGGACTTGCCATAGGACTAAGGAAATGCAACCATGGGCATTTAGAGTGCAGAAATAAAAACTTGTTTTTCGACAGAATTTTATACACAAATGTTGATAGCAGCTTTATTTATCATAACCGCGTACTGAAAACAACCCAGATGTTCTGTAATGGTGAATGGTTAGATACGTTGTGGCACATCCACATTATGGAGCATCACAAAGAACAAACTCCTAATACATGTCACAACTTGAATGCACTTCAAATAAATTATCCATCTTGAAAAGCAAATCAGTCTTAAAAAGGTACATACTATAAGATTCCACGTATATAACATTTGTGAAATAACATAATGAAGAGAAATGAAGAGAAGACTGATAGTTGCCAGAGGTTAGGGATGGGGTGAAGGACATTTGGACGTGTGAGTCTGAAGTGGTATCACAAGGAGGCCTGTGGTGCAGAGGTAATCGTCCTAGTTGTGGTGCTAGGTAAAAGTACATGATTATAATATTGCAGACAGCTATATGCATGCACACACAAATGAGCACATTACTACCTTGTTGAATATTAGTCAGCTCTGTGGATTGTACCAATGTCAGTTTTCTGTTTTGATATGGTAGTTATCTCAGATGCTAGCCCTGGGGCAGCTGGATATAGGGCACAAGGAACCTTCCTGTACACTCCTGCACAACTGCCTGTGAATCTATAATTATTTCACAACAATGAGCATTTTAAAAAAATTCATATGCTTGTAGGAATTCATTTTTAGTTTCTTTCTTTTTTTAAAAAAATAAACATTTATTTTGGGTTAATATATAAAATGCAATGAAATTCAAATGACATGAAAATACAGAAAATGAAATCTAGTACTGTGAGAATGAATGAAGAATTACCTCTGATATTTAAATAGTATGTTCCCACAGTTTAGAAAAATGAGGGTACTAACAGCACATTTTGATCCTAAGCCATAAATATCCCATCAGGACAATGCCCTCTCTAAACTCAGATTGAGCTAAAGATTTTACAAGGGTATGCCCAGAAAGACCAAAGAGAACTTGATGTCATCTTTAACAAATAATGCAACATTTCCACAAAGGCCATTTTTTGTAACACTTTTTAAAGCATAATTAAAAGGCATGGCTCTCATGATTGTCCCAAGAATCATTCCCAGTAAAAAGCAGTACCTGTCAATGATCTGATGTCAGGCTGCTAACCGGTCAGGTTTATTCTGTAAGTCATTTCCCTTAATATCAAGAATTTTTTTTTCACAGAATGGTAAAAATGTTAACACAGGTCTGCCGTACCCATTCAGCAAAGTAGCATGAAGTGACTTGACTTGTCCTGTCGCTTGTGCAACAAAGCCTTCTTTAAAAACTAAATGGGGTACTAGGATTTAACAGCACCCCATCATCAAATTCTAAATATGAATTTAGAATTTAGAGTCAAAATTCTAAATATGAAAGTCGAAGTAAGCAGCCACCAAATACAGCAATTCCGGCACTAAGTGAGCACCTAAGGACTGTGAATTTCCTACTCTGTCCTCCATTGCCATGTCGACACAAACACAGCAATGTGTGGCACTTCAAATATGAAAAACGTCAAGGTATCACTTCAGGGTGGGAGGTGATATGGGGTATCAGTATTTCTCTATAGGGAAGGGATGCTGTTGACATTTTTGGCAGCACAAGTTTAGTGTTTTGACCTGTGTTCTCCTCACAACTCAATGTTTCACATTCCACCATCCTCTCCGCCAACCCCCAATCCAAAGAGTACCCCTACTATCTAGAGACACAAAATATAAAATACTCGTGTGTCCCGCCAATGATCACACATAGTAATTTCATTTCTAAAATGGTAAAAATGAACCAAAGACTAGTAATCCACTCATAAGCACAGAAAATTTGACGTTTTCTTTCTTTTTTCTGTCGGCATTTCTGTTAACACCTATTAATATCAAAGGCTGAAATCCTGGATGGTCGGTTCCCTTTGGGCAGACCTAAACTAAGCGCTTTTGCCCTTTTAAAAAAGTGTACATGAGATCATCAGGTGGACTCAGTAAAGCACATGACCGGCCCAACTCCAAACGGCAAGGACAAACACATCAAAAAGTGGATGCGATTCTCAAAAGGCAAAGCCCACTCCCAGCTCCCTGGGGAAAATGGACCTTAGTCTTGTTTCACCTGCATAATTGGAGGCAGAAGAAAATAGGATGTGAATTCCGACGCACTCTGCGTCTGGTTCCACACCATTTGACAGTGAAAAGTGCTGAGTGACTGTAAACCCAGCAGGAAGAAACATTCAAAACGTCATCACTACAGAAACAAAACCAGCAGGACCATCTCTGCATGCAGGCAGTGTTAGGTCTCAGATGCTCTCTTTCTCACTCCTGATAGAGTGGATGCAGGAGCTTTGGGGACATGGAAGATCCACACACAAGATGAAGGAAATTTGTGTGTGGAAAAGCTTCTCTCAGACAATATCCCCCCACTGCCTACGAAGACTAAAGGATTTTAAGTACTAATTTACAGTCATACGGGACTAATACTTAAGGAGAAAAACCAGCAGTCCAGACCTGAAGATAAACCCTCAGAGCTACTAATGCCTCATTCAGGACTCTTTCCCGCAGATTAGAGTAACATTACTGTTACTGAGGAAGGGGTAATGGACCTCCCGGAGGCTGTAGCGATGCAAGAAAATGCTGAGTCTCCTCAGCACCCTCGTCCGTCACCCCTGTTTGCTTCTAGACCTATACATAAATTCAAGTCCCAGCAGGCCCATAAAGGGGTGGTACAAATGTGGTCCACAAGGAGGTACATTATACTCCAAAAGAGCGATCTGACTGTCCTAATTTACTCAGATGGAAATCCAGGGGACGTGTGTGGGAATGGATGCTAAGCGTAGGATAATGGTAGAAGAAACAACGTCAGATCAGGACAAATTTATGCTCACTAAGGAGAGATTCTGCATTTAACGTTGCAGCTTGAGGGAGTTAGAAAGAGCTCTAACAATTTGTTTGGTGGTTGGCTGAAACATGGACTAAAAGGTGGCCCACAGTGAGGGAGTTGGAAATGCTGCGACTTCCTTAATTTAATGCAAAGGAAGGGATTCAAGTGCTAAAGGAAACTGGAATGTTAGACTGGATTTATCTTTTTTTTTTTTTTTTTTGAGACCCAGGCTGGAGTGCAGTGACACAATGACAGCTCACTGCATCTTCGACCTCCCGGATCCAAATGGTTCACCTGCCTCAGCCTCCTGAGTAGTTGGGACTACAGGCATTTGCCATCACACTGGCTAATGAAAAATATATATTTCTGTAGCCCAGGCTGCTCTCAAACTCCTGGGCTTAAGGGATCCTGAGTCTCAGCCTCCCAAAGTGCTGGGATTATAGGTGTCAGCCATCACACCCAGCCTGGATTTGTCATTTAAAAACTATTCATCCACACTGGGAGGGTCCAGAAGACATACCTTTCGCCATGGCTGTGAGAAATTTGTGAGGGGAGCTCCAGCGTCTTTGAAGAGTTCCGTGATCACTCTTCTCTGTAGACCAGACATGGGAACTAATTCATTGAATAAGAAAACCTGAATGTGATGGAAGTAATTGGATCCCATGGTGTCAGGAGCAAGTGGCAGCACTCAGTCACCAAAGGGAAGATGGGTGTGGTTGCTGTGATGGCAGTAGAGTTAAAGCTGCAGAGAGAATGTTCTGACTTAGGTAGACCTATGGCATTTCCTAGTTGATCATGGTGGCCCTAGAAGTGACACAGACAGGAAGCCCATAAATCGTTCCTTGATCTGTATAAGCAGGAAAGCTCTAGGTCAAGTGAACAAAGGTCTCACCTGAATCAAGGAAACAGTCATGGCTTCTCAACCAATTCTTGGACTTGAACCACTTTGCAGACCCAGGACCTCTTGAATGAGGGAGAGACTCTCTTAGTCCATTCAGACCTTAGACAGGGTAAAGATACAAAACAGAGGTTTCCTTCTCACAGTTCTGGAGGCTGGAAAATCCAAGCTCAAGGTTCCAGCAGCTTCCGTGTTTGGTGAAGGCTCACTTTCTGCTTCCCAGTTGGTGCTTCTTGCTGTGTTCTCGCATGGCAGAAGGGGCAGGTCAGCTCTGTTCAACCTGTTTTATAGGGGCACTGATCCTGGTCATGAAGGACGAGCTCCCATGCCTCAGTCACCTCCTGCAGGCTCCATGTCTTAATACTATTGCACTTCAGGTTCGGTTTCAACATATAAATCTGAGGAGAAACCAACGTTCAGGCCGTAGCAGAGGCCAAGTCCCCTTGAAGAAGGACCCGGAACATTGCCAAAAATCTATACCGTTAGCCTTTCTTCTGGCCTTCCCCAAAGGAACCTGTGGCCTTTTACCAGGGTAACTGTGCACTGGGGGAAAGGAAATAATCAGATACTTTGGGGACTGCTGGGCTCTGAACTGACCCAAAATGTCATTGTGGTTGACCACACAAAATAGGGGCTTACGAATGTCAGGTGACCCATGGAGTTTTAGCTCAGGCTTGTCTCACGGTGGGCAAGCCCACCTTGTGGTCACTGCACCAGTTTTGAATACATCATCAGAACAGACATGCTCAGCAGCTGGCGGCTTCCCCATCTTGGGTTCCTATAGAGTGAGGACTGTTATGGTTGGGAAAGCCAAATGGAGCCTCTATAAATGGCCTCTAGCTAGGAAAATAGCAGACTAAAAGCAAAACCACATTCCCGAGGGATCTGAGAGGTAAATGACACCATCAGTGACTTGAAAGACACAGGGGTGGTGATTCCCACATCTGACTCCTCCACATCCTCCTTCAACTCGCCTATTTGGCCCATGCAGACAGATGGATCTTGGAGAATGACAGTGGACTCTCGTAAGTTTAACCCAAGAATAACTTCAATGGCAGCTGCTGTACCAAATGTGGTCATTGTATGAGCAAATTAACATATTCCCTGGTACTAGTATGCAGCTATTGAGCTCATAAGTTCATTTTCCTCCATTCCTGTGAATAAGACCCACCAGAAGCAGTTTGCTTTCAGCTGGCAAGGCCAGCAACCCTCCACCCTCAGTGCCCAACCTCTGCCTTTGGTGCCCTCCCTCAGGGGTCTACTGATGCTCCACCCACGTCGCCATGTCGTTCTCACAGATCTTGATTGCCTTTCCCTTCCACGGGACAGCACCGGGGTCCATTGCATTGATGACGTCATTCTCACTAGACCCAGTGAGCAAGAAGTTGAAACTCTAAATGACTGGTAAGACATTTGTGTGTTAGAGGATGGAAAATAAGTTTGGCAAAAGTAGGCCAGGTACAGTGGCTCACACCTATAATCCCAGCATTTCGGGAGACTGAAGCAGGAGTATCACTTGAGGCCACGAGTTCAAGAACAGCCTGGGCAGCATAGCAAGACCCCATCATTTGTTGTTGTTGTTGTTGTTTTTGAGACAGGGTCTTGCTCTGTTGCCCAGGCTGGAGTGCAGTGGTGCGCTCTCGGCTCACTGCAACCTCTGCCTCCCGGGTCCTGGTTCAAGCAATTCTCCTGCCTCAGCCTCCTGAGTAGCCAGGATTACAGGAATGCAAAGACCCCATTTCTAAAAAAAAAATAAAATAAAATAGTTGGGTACAGTGGTGTGCACCTGTGGTCCCAGCTGCTTGGGAAGTGGAGGCAGGAGAATTCCTTGAGCCTAGGAGTTCAAGGCTGTAATAAGCTACAATTGTACCACTGCACTCTAGCATGGACAACAGAGCGAAACCTGTCTCTCAAAAAAAAAAAAAAAAGAAATTGGCAAAAACTCAGGGGCCTTGCCTCAGTGAAGTTCCCATGAGTCTGGCAGCGTGGGGCCTGCTGAAACATACCTTCTAAGAGGAAAGGGTGAGTTGTTGCATCTGGCTCCTCCTACAACCAAGAAAGAGACACAGCACCTACAGAGCCTATTGGGGGTTTTGAGGAAGCATACTCCTCATTTGGGTGTGTTGCTCCAGCTCATGTAACAAGTAAACTGAAAGGCGGCTGGTGTTGAGTGGGGCCCAGAGCAAGAGAAGGCGGTGCCGCAGGTCCAGGTGGCCGTACATGCTGCTCTGCCACAGGGGCCATGTGACTCAGAAGATCCATTGGTGCTCAGAGTATCAGTGGCAGATAAGTTTGGCCTTTGGCAGGCCCCTATAGGTGAGTCACAGCACAGGCCCTAAAGATTTTGGTGCACAGCCCTGCCATCCTCTGCAGATAACTATTCTCCTTTTAAGAAATATCTCTTAGTCTGCGCCTGGACTGAATGCTTAACTGGGGATTATGAAGTTCCCATGTGACCTGAGCTGCCCAGCGTGAACTGAGTTTTGTCTGACCCACCAAGCATAAGTCGGGCATCCATGGCAGGACTCCATCATCAGAGGAAAGGGGTCTGTGCATAAGCAGATCTCAGTGGGCCCTGAAGGCACAAGTCAGTTACATGAAGAAGTGGCCCAAATGCCCATGGTCTCTACTCCTGGTACACTGCCTTCTCTCTCACAGCCTGCACGAATGGCCTCATGGGGAGTTCCTTAGGATCAGATGAGAGAGGAAGAGAAGGTTCATGCCTGGATTATAGATGGTTCTGTGTGACACCCAGGTACCACCTGAAAGTGGACAGCTGCAGCATAACAGCCCCTTTCTAGGACATCCCAAAAGGGCAAAGGTAAAGGGTAACCCTCCCCATGGGCAGAGCTCGGGGCAGTGCACCTGATTGTACACTTTACTTGGAAGGAGAAATGGCCAGACGTGAGACCAATTCATGGGCTGTGGCCAATAATTTGGTTGGCTGGTTAGGGACTTGCTGGGAACATGATAGGTAGATGGGTGACAGAGGAGCCTGGGGAATAGATATGTGGGTAGACCTCACTGAAGGGCAGAAAATGTATGTCCTGTGTGAATGGTCACTGAAGGGTGACCTCAGCAGATCAGGACATTAGTAACAGATAGATAAGATGACCTATTCTCTAGATGTCAGTCTCTTTCCCCAGCCACCCCTGTCATCACCCCAGGGTCTCAGAAACAAAGTGGTCGCAGGGATGAAATTATGTATGGGCTCAGGATTGTGGACTTACACTCACCGAGGCCGACCTCTCTATGGCCACCACTGTGTCCAGTCTACCAGCAGCAGAGAACAACATTGAGTCCCCAGTATGACACCATCCCCCAGAGTGACCAGCCAGCCACCCAGCGACAGGTTGATCACCTAGGACCTTTTCCATCATGGAAGGGGCAGTGTTTGTTCTAAGTGGAACACACACTTTGTGTATGGATCTGCCCTCCCTGACTGCAGTGCTTCTGCTGACACTACCACCTGTGGGTTTATGGAATGCC